>CAUYQG010013206.1:0-24128 GCA_963574415.1 Tarsius wallacei | reverse complement strand
CGGGTTCGAGACCCGCCTGGGCAAGCGAGACCTCATCTCTACAATAAATCAAAAAATTAGCCGGGCGTGGTAGCGCGTGCCTGTAATTCCAGCTACTTGGAAGGCTGAGGCGGAAGGATCGCCGGAGCCCAGCGGGTCGAGGCTGCGGTGGCCGGGAGCGGCCACTGCACTCCAGTCTGGGCGACAGAGTGAGACTCCAACTCAAAAAAAAAAAAAAAAAATCAGTTTCTTTAGATAATACCTTCTCTTGGTTAGTATAGTCACAATATCTATACACACACATACACACAATAAAATCTATGCCAAAATATATCAAGAAATTGTCATCTCAAATCAAAATATCTTTTCAGCAGTTTATAAAATTACTTGTTATCTTAAAAAAACATCAAGTTCTAATGTGTCAGAGATAGTTAAAAAAAAAACACGATAAATCCTATTTAGGAGTGAAATAATATATTTCCAATTCCACCATGTCTGGCACACCAATAACTGCTTTGCTAAACTGAAAAAAAATTCCAGCACATGGCACTGCCTGAATATTGAGAATAATCAGTTTGAATAATCAAAAGGTAAACAAATGAAATCACTCAAGTACCAAAATTAGGAAATTGAGCACACATGTAAATTAAAATAGTAAGTAGCCAAAACTTTCAGATAGCATCTTTCTTGGTTAAGACACTCGCAAATATCCTTCCATACATCATACTATACTTTAAAATTAGTTAATTTTATAATTAACTTTGTTCACAGTTCCAGGTAAATGTAAGTTGTAATGAAATCCCTGGAAGCTGATGATTGCCATTTTAGAACTAATACATGCCTCTAGTTTTGTCATTTCTGGTACAACTAAAAGTTTAGACTTTGCTCCCATAACCAGAAAGCAAGACCTCTCTTCAGTGGCTGTGCTAGTGTCTTAACACTACAGCCACTAGGAAGAAGAATCTATGGACAAAGGAGGAATCAAGAATGGCTGTTGGCTGTTGGGTAGTTGCCTGTTGGGGAGTGTGCTGATGTGACCCAGTGGGATAGGGAATGCTGGAGAGGAGAGGAGATCTGGGGCCTGGGAGGAGGGGAAAGGATGGGTTCAACCTTAGATGATGAGCATGCAGTGCAGGCAAGAATTTCGAGTACAAGGGTCCTGTAGGCAGCTGAATATATTCATCTAGAGTTTAGAAGATGCTCGTCTAGAAAACTAAACCTGGGCATCCTCAGGACATAGAGGGAACTACCCTTTTATTTGGTCTCAGTTCTCAAAACGTTTATTATCAGGTTTTCTACTTTGGTATAAATAAAAATGTCTTTAGAGATGGCAACAAATAATTCTACTTCATTTCATTTTCAATTCATAAAATCAAGGTCAAATGACTGTTCTTGTGTCATTCCTAGTTTTCTAGAATAGGTATTCCTGCTATTGGAACTGTTTAACACTCTCTGTTTTACACATATTTTCTACTCCTATTTGGTATCCTAGGTGCCTCTCTGTGCATTTTATTTTAGTTGCTAGCTGAGTACATTTTAAGGATAATTCCATCTAGAAAAAGTAATTAAAATCATAGGAATAGCATGTCCATGACTTTTATCACACTGTGCTAAACAGTGTTTTTCCTTACATTTGCCTCACCCCGTTTATATTATCTCCCCCATCTTTATCCATCACCACCTCTTATGCATCTTTTTGTCTGGTTCATAATAAGCAATCAGTAAATTACATGGCTACTAAACAAATAAATGAAAAATCGGGGAAATAAGCAGCATGAAGTTTCTAATAAACAGTATACTATAGTGCTATATACCATATGCTGTTTTGAATGTTGATTTTAAGTAGTTTCCATGTGCTCTGTCACTTCCCTCTACGTAGTCATTGCTATTATTTGAGAACAGGTCTTATCTTCCAGTCATGTGATAAGCACTCATTCATTTTTATCTCCCTCACAGTGCTAATCACTCAAAGTATTTGTCAAATTAATACACTTCAACTCCTTCAAGTTTATATAACATATAAAGATGTCTTTATAGTGAGCACTTTTCCTAAAATAATTAAAATATTTGGCTTTTTTAAAATGTCATTTGTGACTGAGCAAGGTGGCTCATACCTGTAATCCCAGCACTTTGGGAGGTGGAGGCAAGAGAATTGCCTGAGCCCAGGGGTTCAAGACCAGCCTAGGCAACTTGGTGAGACCTCGTCTCTACAATAAATCAAGAAAAATTAGGCGGGTGTGGTGGCACACGCCTGTGGTTCCAGGAACTTGGAAGGCTGAGGCAGAAGGATCGCCTGAGCCCAGCAGGTCGAGGCTGCAGTGGCCTTGAGTGTGCCACTGCACTCCAGCCTGGGCAAAAGAGTGAGACTCTAACTCAAAAAAAAAAAAAAAAGTCATTTGTATACATTTCAAGCATGTAATCATTATGTAAAGGGAAGTACCCTTACATTAAATGTTTCCTCTTGTCTAGGAGAGGTAGTGACATTCCAGAGACACACAGTTTATTCTCTTGTTCCTCAGCAAGACCCAGGAAGGTTTTCAATTAGGACCAAGATGAAAAAAACAGTAATTATCCAAGATTTTGACTGGCCATATTTGCTGATCATAAATTCATCCAAGGGTTCTACTTTGTAAACCTTTTTTCGAGTTAAATAGAAAATGTCCAGGGTTTCACGTCTGGTTTGTTACAGTCAAGGGCTGCCACAGCTGCTTTTGTCATTTCACAGTCCGTTTCCAACTCACATTCAAACTATCCCTTGTGGCTAAGAAAAAAAAAGTCATTTTGTTTTTCCAGGTGAGAGTAAAAAATGCATTTATATCCTATAATCAATCAGCTATAATTAGTGATAACATTATTTCATACGTATATATTTTGCAGTCACATTTTTTATTTTTGGGAAAATGACAGGGCTCAGGCTATCGTTACATCAGTCTGAAGAAACCACCTCCATAATGGGTGACATTTCACTTTTAAGGTGTAAATATTTACCTCCATATCATACATCTCCACATCTTCCCATATAGAAATGATATATGCTGCTTCAGGATTTTCTAGGTACTTTTAGATTTATTTAATTTTTTTTTTTTTGAGTTTGAGTCTCTCTCTGTCACCCAGGCTTGAGTGCAGTGGCATGATCATGGCCACTGCAGTCTCGACCTGCTGGGTTCAGGTGATCCTTCTGCTTCAGCCTTCCAAGTAGCTGGAACTACAGGTGTATGCCAACACACCCAGCTAATTTTTTGATTTATTATAAAGATGAGGTCTCGCCAAGTTGCCCAGATTGGTCTCGAACCCAGGAACTCAGGCAATTCTCTCACGTCATCCTTCCAAAGTGGTGGGATCATAGGCATGAACCACTGCGCTGGGCCTACTTTTAGATTTAAAAACTTAGAACATAAAAAGATAAAGAAATACCCAGATCTGTCAGTCAGATAAAGTTTCCATCTCAAAATAGTCTTACTCTCTGCATTGGAAACCTGATACACATTTCTCTATATATTAGACTCATTAACATTATTTGGAAAATACTTGAGTCTAAGAATTGCATGAGGAATCAAGAGATCTCAATTCTCCGTAAGTTCTGCCATTGACACACAAAGTAAATGACTGGTGAAGTCACTGATTGTCTTAGGTATACAAACTGAACTGATTTAAGCTCTCATAGTTAATGTTGGGCACACAAGTCTTCTGCAAATATCTGGTGTACATTACTGCTTATATTTCCATAATTCATTGCACTTACAAATAATGGTTTTTTTTATACCTTTGAAAATAAACAACTATATGGTTTCAGTTGCTCAACCAGTTTTGCTGACTTTAAAAGTATTCTGGAAGGCCGGGCACAGTGGCTCATGCCTGTAATCCCAGCACTTTGGGAGGCTGAGGTGAGAGAATTGCCTGAGCCCAGGGTTCAGGACCCGGCCTGGGCAACTTGGTGAGCCCTTATCTCTACAATAAATCAAAAAATTAGCCGGGTTTGGTGGCGTGTGCCTGTACTTGAAAGGCTGGGGCAGAAGGATCGCCTGAGCTCAGCAGATCAAAGCTGTGGTGGCCATGAGCGTGCCACTGCACTCCAGCCCAGTGAGCGGAGTGAGACTCCAACTTAAAAAAAAAAATAAAGCGATACTAAGGCCAAGTGGGGGGTGGAAGCGAGAGAACGCCTGAGCCCAAGGTTTCAAGACCAGCCAGGTATGGTGGTACATGTCTGTAGTTCCAGCTACTTGGAAGGCTGAGATGGAAGGATCGTCTGAGCCCAGCAGGTTGAAGCTGTGGTGGCCATGAGCGTGCTACTGCACTCCAGCCTCAGTGACAGAATAAGACCCTGACTCTAAATAAATAAATAAATAACTATAACATTTCTTGAGAAAGTTAGGAAAAATTCTATCATTTTTGGTTGTTGACCTGCTGGGCTCAGGTCTTCCACCTCAACCCTCCAAGTAGCTGGAACTACAGGTGTACACCACCACACCCAACTAATTTTTGTATACATTGTAGAGACAAGGTCTCACTAAGTTGCCCAGGCAAGTCTCAAACTCCTGGGCTCAGGTAATCTTCTCACCTCCGCCTCACAAAGTGCTGAGATGACAGGCATGAGCCACCACACCTGGTTATATCAGTATTTTTAAAGATGCTTTGGAAAGGAAAAGAATATAGCACTTTTCTTAACCTTTTCAGTAAAATACAAAGTACCTTGCTTCATGCTGTTTCACTTGAAGCACTTTAAATGAACTGCTAGCCAGAATTTATCATAGTAACCCAAAGAGTAACCCATATACATTCACCCTACTTGTGTCACTGGTAGTGTATATCTTAAAATATATGCACAAAGCCCTAGTTCATAACGATATAAAGAAAACATACTCATATTTATTTAAAACAAATAAGGGGAAGCACCTCTGCTCTCTGGGAAGAATTCCTAACCTTTGTCTTAGCCACACAATACATCAGGAGACTTAATTCTTGAATGACACATCAGCAGAGAATTCCCACACAGGAAGGACTCTTGGTTAGTGATTAAATAATGACATCCACAAGTCAAACTTGAGCTGTTTTAATTAGATAATTTTACACATAAATTCCCTAGTTAGCCAGACTTATTTGGTTATCCTAAATGGTCAAATTAATCTGCAACATACCACAATTATTTCTCCCACACACGTCCAAAAGTTTAAAAGTGTAAAAACCTATTGCCATACAGAACCATACTTTCTTACTATTTTATGCCTGGGAGGTTAGCTTCCACATGCCACATCTCTATCATGCTTTTCAACGTATTATCCACTATGCAAGTCATATTAAAGAAATAAGCAAAAAAGTATTAAAAACAGTAATTCATATATTTTATTATAAAAGTGTGCTTTATTATAAGGAAAATTTAAATATAACCAACAATACTGAAAATAAGGTAACTGGCTTTTATAGCCTTGGTCAGATTCTTCATTAAACAGGCGTTTGTTCGCTGTTCTATGAATAGTTAACAGTTTATGCAACAAAACAGACAAGTTGAAAAAGTGATTAAGAATACAGAATGACGAAATAGGAATCTGGGATTCTTTTGTGTTTTTTCTTGCTTAACAAACACAGCTTTTAAAATAAAATCTGAAATAGAAAACAAGTCATCTTCATGTAGAGAGCTCTTTTTTCCTACAAGAAGGTTTTGCAAAAATACTAAACAGTGTTCCAAAATGTGGCAGAAGTTTTACTTTACATTCTTTACTTAACTTCTTATATATACTTATCCAATTAGCATTCTAACCACATTTTCATATACAAGTGGGACCATAAACATTCTCTAAATATACTACGCTAGCCACAGAATAATTTTACTTATGTATATATATATAGTCTTTTGAAACATGTTTCCCAAAATGAAATAGCTCATGTAAAAGTAAACAACTGGTTAATATTAATATCTGAAGACACTGGGTCATGGGGCCTAGAAATTATGTAAGAGTGTATTGCTTTGGTTGAACATAACTAAATTCATCTTATATGGCAGCATACTAAGCACATCAATGATCAAAAAAAGTTCTATAAGTTTGAATTCATTCTGCACTAACTTTAACTGAGTCTACATTAAAGCAGTGGCAAGGCCTAATGGTATATGTGGTATGAGAGAAATTCCTTTTGTCTTTTTATGTTGTTTTGCTTGTAAAATTTATTTTTATCACTATAGAGGAAGTTTTTAAGAATAAGAAAAAACAGAAAACAAACTACACTGGCTGCTGATCAATGAAACTGCAGGTTGGAAATCATAAGGAAGAACAGAAACCCAGAAGGTGGATGTCTGCAAATGGCTGTATCATGTAGGTCTAGTGAAGAACAAAGAAATATCCTGTAGGCCTGTGGATAAGGATCCTAAAATATTTTGGGTACGGGGAATTTTTGTTTAAGTACTTATAAGATCTTAGGCTAAAGAAGACAAAAGAATGCCAGATTTTAAAAGTTTAAATAGCTTTTAAAAAAAATCTTTGTGACATTAAATGTCAAGATCAAATATTTAAAGATAAAGGAAATAGAAAGTTGCAAAATGAAAAAAGAAGCAGCTATATATACTTGATGAGAAAAAAATTGTATTAAGGTTCTCTCGTCTAAAAGACTCTTTTCCCTATTATCCTGACTAAATTGCCTGTCCTTAAAACCACTGGACTATGTAGATTACTGACATTAGACCAAAGAAGTCAAAATGAGCTTTATTGCAAAAATATAAAATGTTTTAAAATTGCATATGATGTTTTATACCATTTCACCAATAGGCCAAGACCAGCACATAACTTATCAAGCCAGAAAAACTGTAAAATGAAAATGATTTAAATTTTACTATGTATCATGAGTTATAAAAAGAATGTGATGTCATGCCGTGTAGCATGATTCATTGCCAAGTGCTCTCTTATATGGGAATAGTCACTAATATGATATCAATCTGAATAAGTCAAACACATATAGCCTATGATAACATCCTTTAATTATCTTCTTAAACACAGTTACTTTCAGTATATTACAATCATGTGAATAAACCTTTCATTCAAATAATTTTGTGGAATAGAAAGTCATTTTATCAGTATGTCGATTTTTTTCTGAACTACTCTTTAGAAAGTGATGTTAAAGCCTATTGACTATTAAATCACTACTGTTTATTGAAACGGTGTAAATGTAAAAAAAGGAAAAAACCTTGAAATCACAGAAAATGCTTGGCATCTACACAAACACATTCTCAGTGGACTAACCACTACTGCGTAGTTTTGTCACTATAGCTCTTGCTCCATACTTTTGCTTCATGCAGTGGGTTCAACAATATCCATGTTTGTTCCAAACAGGGCAACTAATTGCTCTTCATAGGTGGTGATGTTCCTTTTCATAATTTCCATGCAAGGTCCCAGAAGCCTTTCAAATGCTTGCACATCCATGGCTGAGAAAAGGAAAGAATACAAGAAAAATAACATTTTTGGTAAATCTGCAGAATTTCTAAGTCATTTATAATATCCATTCTGCATGTGTCAGCAATACAATGATATTTTTGGTAAATACTGTAAAAAGATTTGAAAAAGCACAAAGATAAAACTATTTCACTTCCAAAAGGAAGCAGCCAAGGCCTTCTTGGGCCACACTCTCAGGTTCCGTGGTAATGGGTTGAGCCATGTTAAGTTGGTGGGAAGTACCTGGTCCAAGCAGAGGAAACAATGAGGGACTGTCATGGAAAGGTCTTAGAATTTTATTTTATTATTATTATTTTTTGAGTTGGAGTCTCACTCTGTCACCCAGGCTGGAAGGCAGTGGCACGCTCCCGGCCGGCCACCATAGCCTCGACCTGCTGGGCTCTGGCGATCCTTCCGCCTCAGCCTTCTAAGTAGACGGAACTATAGGTGCGTGCTACCACACCTGGCTAATTTTTTATTTATTGTAGAGACAAGGCCTCGCCAAGTTGCCCAGGTGGGCAATCCTCTCAACTTAGCCTCCCAAAGTGCTGGGATTACAGGCTAAGCCACCGAGCCCGGCCTGGTCTTAGAATTTTAAAAAGAAAGTTTGATGTCTCCACCTTAGTAATATGAACTTCTCAAAGTTAGCCAGAGAGTGTTTTCTATCCTGTTTTCCCTTCTTGGTTTAATGCCATGTGGTGAAGACAAGAGTAATTCAAGAGTATTAAAAAGAGTAATTTTTACTCTTTTATACTGTTGTCTATGTAATTCACAATGGCAGCCAACATGATGCCTTTGTCTGCTTCTATTAAGTATATGCTGCTTATCACTTTGCTTGCCTGTCTCATGTATTTTTAAATGGTACTTATAATATACAGATAGAAAATATGTGCATACTCTCTACCATAAAAATACAAATTAAAATACATATTCTTTACCTTTCAGATATGCAACAGTAAAAAAGGCAATGTTTATGAGAATAGAGTAAATGGACATTCTTGCACTGCTGGTTGCATTTAAATTGGTTCAAATAAAAGGGATCTGGCAATATGTATCAAAAAATTTTTTTTAAATGCTCTGAAAACCATTTATATGGAAAAACCCTATATATAGAAACATCTTCTATGCACAAATGTTCTTCACCAAAAAGCTGAAGCCAAAGTCCTCAAAAAAAATGTACCAATGGGGAATGATTAAATAACTTATTATGGGTATATTTACCTAATAGAATGTTAAGATTTGACATAATAAAAGAAGAGAATTTCTAAGCTATAATGAATTTTAAAAGCTATTTACAAAATTGTTTAACAACAGGAAACCCATACAAATAAAAAAAGACAAAAGAAATTATTCCATAAATAGTAGAAATCACTGGATTGTGGTGGTGATGGTGGTGTGGGTGATTCTTAGTTTTTTTCTTTTTTTCTTTTTTTTTTTTTTGAGCTGGAGTCTCATTCTGTCGCCCAGGTTGGAGTAGAGTGGCACACTCATCACCACCCCAGTGTCAACCTGCTGGGCTCCAGCAATCCTTCCTGCCTCAGCCTTCCAATTAGCTGGAACTACAGGCACGTGCTACCACACCCAGCTATCTTTTAATTTTATTGTAGAGACAAGGTCTTGCCAAGTTGCCCAGGCTGGTCTCAAACCCGCGGGCTCAGGCAATCCACTCGCCTCAGCCTCCCAAAGTGCTGGGATTACAGGCTGAGCCACCGAGTTTGGCTAGTTTTTTCTACATTTTCTATATTTTTCAGATTTTCTTTAATGTGAGTATAATTATTATAGAAAAAAATTAAGAGAATTTCACTTACATCATCTTTACTCTTACTTATTATCTAATAGCGCTACTCAGGGAAATTATTTGTCAGTTTCTACTTGTCTTTTCTTCCATTCAAGTGTAACATATGATTAATATTATACTTATTTAAAATCTTTTAAAAAGTGACATCTCTAAGAAGTTAATTCTGAGGATCCTTGCAAATCTTAAAAATATTAAAACTAAGTTTATTCTATTGAACTGTGGATGAAGAGCAGAGAGGCAAATTACTATGGAACCAACTTTCTTAAAGAAAATGTCATCCTTATTGCTACCTCTTTAATTATATTTTTCATTATTAAAGTGATTTATCAGACATATAAAATGTCTCCCAGCTGAAGATGGCATTTCTGCCAAGCTACTCTTGGTAGAAAAGTAATAACAGCTGAACAACAAAGAATATTTGATGGCACTTTGACTAACCTGAACCTTTGTGAGCCAGTGCTCAGATGAGTAAGGCGTCTCACATACATTCCAATGTTCCCCACAGATCCCCACAGATCTTAATCATGGACTTTATTAACACTATTTATACACAGTGCTAGCCTTCTCTTTTTTTTTTTTTTTTTTATATTATTTTATTTTATTATGTTATTGTGGGGTACAGTTAGGGGTTAGGCATACAAAAATATTTCGTTCAGGTACCCTTGTTGATAAGAGGTGTCTAGCCTTCTCTTTTGAGGAACATAACACGTTTATTTGTTTTGACAGATTAGATATAAAACTTGGTATTTGAAATTCTTATTTTTATAACTAAAATAAGATGTTATACATACACAAAATAAGTATTTTTGTATGTAAAAATTTCAAAGAAAAAAATGGCTCCTACAAATTATTATTATTATTATTTTTTGAGTTGGAGTCTCACTCTGTTGCTCAGGCTGGAGTGCAGGGGCATGCTCATAGCCACCGCAGTCTTAACCTGCTGAGCTCAGGTGATCCTTCCACCTCAGCCTTCCATGCAGCTGGAATTACAGGCATGTACTACCACGCCCAGCTAATTTTTTGATTTACTGTAGAGATGAAGTCTTGCCAAGTTGCCCAGGCTGGTCTCGAACCCGTGGGCTCAGGCAATCCCCTTACCTCGGCCTCCCAAAGTGCTGGGATTATAGGTGTGAGCCACCATGCCTGACCTAAAAATTACTCTTATAATGCAATGAGTCCTAGCCTTGTTACATTTTGTGGGGACTGCATCCCCACAAAATATGTGCACCCAAGAAAATGATCTGTACAACGTGAATACATAAAATGCAGACATAACAATTTCAACCAGGGGAAGCACGCCCACAGTGGCGGATCCCTACCTAAACATTTCACGGTCCCAATGGCATGTGCAGAAGCTGCTCGAGGTTTGTTAGTTACCAGGGCAAGCTCTCCAAAGTACTGCCCCCGCGAACATCGGGCGATTTCTACGGCATCATTTTCTTCCACTTCTGATTTACCCTGACGAGGTAATTAAAAAGATTAACTTTTCCTCAGCTTCTGAAAAATACAGGTTCACCTTAAACATTAAAAGGTACATTATGTTCCTCACTAGATAGTATGTGGGGTTTTAGCACTTAATGCTTACCTTTCTTTTCATAGTAATTTTCACTTCTCCAGATTCTACAATGAAAAAAGAATCAGCCAAATCTCCCTATCAGAATAAAATAACAAAAACAGAGGGTGAAAATGCAAATTAATTTGATAATAATAATCATCTTGTTGCCAACTATAACCCCGAAATCAGTCCAATACCCACGTACAGACAGTTAACCTGAAAAGTGAACACCCATGGGAACGGGCTATCTCAATTTCTAAACTGAGAGGTTATGATGGACAGCTATGTAGTGATTATTCATTTGTAAAACTATTTGAAATAATACACTCTGACACAGTATTTCTCCTAAAGCCAAGAAAATATTCCAAATAACACAGGTGAGAATTTCACCCAAAATTCAGACTGAATAGCAGCATTCATAGTTAGACATGGCAACACTGCTGTGTATCCCAGCAGTGTCCCCTCAGCTAGCAGGAATATGTCTGCTGATCCTGTGCAACCCAGGAAGTGCTAAGATGTGCATCCTGTGTCAACCTAATACTACAAGCATTGGCGTGGTGACACAAGGTAACCCATTGGCTTGAAAAGAGCAGAGAGTACTCAGATGTAGTAGGAAGAACCAGATGTGGACCTCGACATTCTTACTACAGTTAGTTAAGGACCAAAATCTGAACAAAGCCAGTCTACTGACAGTCTAGCCCAAGTCTTTGAAAAGACTTCTGAAAGAAAAGTGTTGCCATTTCTAACTACATACCTGTTTTTTCTTGTTTTAGAACTCTCCCTTGATTTCCAGTGATGCCATCTGAATTAAACAATATAGTATGGAAGATAATAACACAGATACTGACTTTTCTAAGCCTCTCAAAGTGATTCTGGAAAAGCCTATGTATTTCAAAACTCTATAGAACAAATTTTAACAATTTAGTATCAGATTCTATCACAAAAATAAATGTTGAATTTCGATTTCTGTAATATAGTACAGATATGTATGTTTATAAAAGTTTAGAAGACAACTCATATGCAAAACATCTTTTAAAAAGCTTAAATATATATATATATATTTTTTTAATATATACAATTTTTTTTTATTGTGATATTGAGGGGTACAGTTAAGGGTTAGGTACACAAATATGTCTCGTTCAGGCACCCTTGCTGATAAGAAGTGTCCCCCCATCCCCAGACAGCTATTTACTGCCATTAATCCCTTCCCCTATCCCTCCCACCCCCCCCATCATTTCCCACCACTGTCAGTCATTTTCTTGTGGCAGTACGTTGGATGATCAAAGTCTACTATATGAGTGAGAACATGTGATACTCAGTTTTTTGTTTCTGTGAGAGGTCACTCAGTATTATAGACTCTAGCTCTATTCAGGTTGCTGCGAAATTCATGATTTTGTTCTTTTTTATAGCTGTGTAGTATTCCATTGTGTATATGTACCACATTTTTTAATCCAGTCCTCTTTTGATGGACAGCAAGGTTGCTTCCAGCTTCTTGCTATTGTGAACAATGCTGCAATAAACATCCGAGTGCAGGTATCTTTTTTATAAAGTGATTTGAGTTCTTCAGGGTTTATTCCATAAGAACCATAGAAAATGAAGGGCATACCCTCATGGAAATTGGAACAGGCATCCATTTCCTGAACAAAACCCGAAACCCACAGGCCATAAGAGATAAGATAGACAAGTGGGACCTCATCAAACTAACAAACTTCTTCAAAGTCAAAGAAACCATCAAGAGAGCAGGGAGACAGCCTACAGATTGGGAAAAAGTATTTGCCAACTCCAGGTCTGACAAAGGCCTAACATCTTGGATCTACAAGGAACTCAAACGTGCGGAAAGGAAAAAAACAAACAACCCCATTATAAAATGGGCAAAAGATATGAACAGGCACTTCTCAAAAAATAATTTTTTTTATTATAAAGATGTGGGGTACAATTCAGGGTTAGATATACAAACATTGATTATGTAGGTACCCTTGTTGATGAGGCATGCCCCTCCCTCCCTTAGAAGTTTCCTTCAACTGCCAATTCCACACCCCCCTTCCCTGACAGTTTCCCACTGGAGATTCCCAGTTTGCCAATCCCTTTCTTATAGTATTATAATTATTGTTCAAGCTCTGCTTATGAGTGAAAACACATGGTACCCTGTCATTTGTTTCTGTGATAGATCACTGCATATGAATGACTCTAAATTCGTCCAATTTGCTGTGAAGTACATATGTTTGTCCTTGTTTATGATTGCATAATATTCCATTGTGTATATGTACATTTTTTTATCCAGTCCAACTTAATTGGGCAAGATGATTGGTTTCATGGTTTTGCTATTGTGAAAAAAGCTGCAACAAACATACGTGTACAGGTATCTTTTTTTGTAGAGTGATTTGAGTTCCACCAGATATATTCCCAATAGGTGAATTGTGGGTCACATGGAACGTCAATTTCTAATTCTTTCAGATATTGCCACACTGTCTTCCAAAGAGGTTGCACTAGTTTGCATTTCCATCAGCAGTGCATAAGTGTTCCTTTCTCTCCGCATCCTTGCCAGCATCTGTTGTTGTTTGTTTTATTAATGATGACCATTCTTACTGGACTTAGGTGATATCTCAATGTAGTTTTGATTTGCATTTCTCTCATGATGAGTGAGGCTGAGCACTTTTTCATATGTCTGTTGCCTGCCCATATTTAATCTTTTGAGAAGTGTCTATTCATGACTTTTGCCCACTTTTTAAAGGGGTTTTTTTTTCCTTTCTGCGCATTTGAGTTCCTTGTAGATACTAGATGTTAGGCCTTTGCCAGATATACAGTTGGCAAATATTTTTTCCCATTCTGTGGGCTGTCTCCCTGCTATCTTGATGATTTCTTTGGCTTTGCAGAAACTTGTTAGTTTGATGAGGTCCCACTTGTCTGTCTTATTTCTTAAGGTATAGACATTTAGGATTCTGAATAGGAATTGGTTGCCTGTTCAATTTCCATAAGTGTGTCTCCTGTGTTTTCTAAGATTCTTATAGTTTGAGATTTTATGTTTAGGTCTTTGATCCATTTAGAGTTAATTTTTGTGTATGGTGATGGGTTTGGGTCCTGTTTCGATCTTCTGCATGTGATCAGCCCGTTTCACCAGCACCGTTTACTGAATAGATTCTCCTCTCCCCTGTTGTTGGAAACTTTGTCAAAGATGAGTTGGTTGAGGAATTGAGGCTTTTCTTCCAGAATTTCTACCCTGCTCCATTGGTTTATATGCCTGTTCTTGTACCAGTCCCAGGCTGTTTTGATTACTGTAGCCTTATAGTAAAGTTTGAAGTCTGGAAGTGTGATACCTCCTGCTTTGTTTATTTTGCTAAGAATTGTTTTGGCTATTCATGGTCATTTATGTTTCCATGTGAATTTCTGTACTGCCATATCCAGGTCTGAGAAGAATGATGTTGGTAACTTAATGGGTATTGTGTTGAATCTATAGATTGCCTTTGGTAGGATGGACATCTTAACAATGTTGTTTCTTCCTATCCATGAGCATGGGATATTTTTCTATTTGGCTGTGTCTTTTTGGATTGCTTTAAGCAGTGTTTTTTACTTCTTGTTGTAAAGTTCTTTCACTTCTATGGTTAGGAAGATGCCAAGGTATTTCATTTTTTGTTTTTATGGTTGCTATTGTGAATGGGATTGTGCTTTTAATTTGGTTCTCTGCCTATGTGTTGTTGGTGTATAGGAATGCAACTATCTTTTGCACATTTATTTTGTTCTCTGAGATTTTGCCAAAGTCCTTTACCAGTACAAGCAGGTTTTTAACAGAGTCTCTTGGATTTTCAAGGTATAGTATCATATCATCAGCAAAAAGGGATAAATTGACTTCCTCTTTTTCTATTTGGATACCCCTGATTTCCTTCTCTTGTCTAATTGCCTGAGCTAGGACTTCAACACAATGTTGAACAAGAGGGGTGAGAATGGGCAGCCTTGTCTTATTTTGGTTTTCAGGGAAAATATTTCCACTTTCTGTCCATGTAGCAATATGTTAGCGGTGGGTTTATCATAAATGGCACTGATTATTTTGAGGTATGTTACTTCTATACCTAGGTGTTTGAGGGTTTTTATCAGGAAGGATGCTGAATTTCATCAAAAGCTCTTTCTTCATCTAATGATATAATCCTATGATTCTTGTTTTTTCATCTGTTGATGTATTTAATTACCTTTATGGTCATGCGAATGTTGAATCAGCCCTGCATCCTGGGGATGAAGGCTACTTGATCATAGTGGGTGATTTTTGAGATGTGTTTTAGGATCCAATTTGCTAGAATCTTTTTGAGGATTTTTGCATCTATGTTCATAAGAGATATTGGCCTCTATTTCTCTTTTTTTGTTGGATCTTTACGCAGTTTGGGTATCAGTGTTATGTTAGCTTCATAAAATGATTTGGGGAGAATTCTATCCTTCTCAATTGCCTGGAATACTTTCAATAGGATTGGTATCAGCTCCTCGTTGTACATTTTATAGAATTCTGCTGGAAAGCCATCTGGTCCAGGACTTTTTTTTTGTAGGAGTTTTTGTATGACAGAGTCAATTTCCTGGGTTGTTATTGGTTCATTTAATGCCTCAATGTCTACTTGTTTCAACCTTGGCAGGTTATATGATGTCAGAAAGTCCTCCATTTCATTTATGTTATCAAGTTTGTTTCCACAAAGGTAAATTATAAATAGATCAAAGACCTAAACATAAAACCTCAAAATATAAGAACCTTAGAAAATGCTGCATACTCACTTATGGAAATTGTAACTGGCAACTAATTCCTGCTCAAAACCCCAAATGCCCATGACATAAGAGATAAGTGGTACCTCATCAAACTGAAAATCTTCTGCAAAGCCAAAGAAACCAAGAGAGTGGGGAGACAGCTCACAGACCATAAAAAAAAAAAAATGGCCAACTGTTTATCTGACAAAGACCTAATATCTAAGACCTACAAAGAATTCAAACATGCCAAAAAGAAAAAAAAAAAAACACAGCCCTATTAAAGAGTGGGCAAAATATATTAATACATACAAAAGAAGACATATAGCTAGGCTTGGTGGCTCAGCCTGTAATCCCGCACCTTGGGAGGCTGAAGTGAGTGGATTGCCTGAGCCCACAGGTTCGAAACCCGCCTGGGCAACTTGGCGAGACCTCATCTCTACAACAAATCAAAAATTAGCCGGGCATGGTAGCGTGCACCTGTAGTTCCAGCTACTTGTAAGGCTGAGGCGGAAGGATCGCTGGAGACCAGCAGGTCGAGGCTGCGGTGGCCTGGAACGGCCACTGCACTCCAGTCTGGGTGACAGAGTGAGACTCCAACTCAAAAAATAAAAAGACATATGAGTAGTCAACAGATACATGAAAAAATACTCACCCTCACTAATCATCAAAGAAAGGCAAATTAAAACTACACTGAGATATTATTTTAAATCCAGTCAAGATGGCCATCTTCAAAACTGAAAAAACAACAGTCAGGGGAGGATGCGGGGAAAAGGGAACACTTCTACACTGTTGGTGGGAGTGTCAACTAGTATAAGCACTGTGGAAAATAGTGTGGTGATTCCTAAAAGATCTAAAAATTGACCTCCTATAAGATCCAGCAATCCTCCTTCTGGGAATATACTTGGAGGAACTCAAATCTTTCTACAAAGAGGATACCTGCGCATGCATGTTTATTGCAGCACTATTCACAATAGCAAAAACATGGAACCAACCATGCTGCCCACCAAAAGTAGACTGGATTACAAAAATGTGGTACATATACACAATGGAATATTACACAGTCATAATGCAGGACAAAATGAGGTTCGCATCAACTTGGATGGATTTAGAGTCTGTAATACTCAGTGATCTATCACAAAAACAAAGAACTGAATACCACATGTTCTCATTCATAAGCAGACACCAACAAATATTGTCATACTATAAGAATGGGACTGGCAGTAGAGGGAAACTGCCAAGAGAGGGAGTGGGGAATTACACTTCATCAATAAGGGCACCTGATCTCAAACCAGGTGACACAGGGTCTAAAGTGAGACCTACATTTTACCTATACAATGACCTTTTATATACTTAACACTGAATTGTATCCCACGTCTTTAAAATAAATTTTTTAAATGAATGAATGAATTGTGTCCTTCTTGTACAATAATATAAGAAGTTAAAAGTAATCCTATAGTAGCCTAAATGCTTTACTCCTTAGCCATCTCTTTTGCGGATATCCTGATTCATTGC
The DNA here is from genome assembly GCA_963574415.1 of Tarsius wallacei. Taxonomy (NCBI): domain Eukaryota; kingdom Metazoa; phylum Chordata; class Mammalia; order Primates; family Tarsiidae; genus Tarsius; species Tarsius wallacei. The sequence goes on along the minus strand of CAUYQG010013206.1, from coordinate 7,150 downwards.
TCTTAAGTTTTGCATTCCATAAAACCTGAAGGTATGGATAAAATGCAGCCAAGTTATCCAGCAGTTTATAAAATGGATAATTTTACCCTAGTTTTCAGTTACTTTTCCCCCAGACTATCTGAAACTTTGTTAGATGGCCTTTACTGTCCATATTTTATCAGCATTCTGGTCATGACTACTTTAATCTCTAAGGAGTTCCAAATTTCCCTTAGTCTTTTTGTCTTCTGGACCCTTACCAGATCTATGCTTCTTCTAGCTTGCTTCTGTAATTCTTCCAGCTTCTGCCCATTACCCAGTTCCAAATCCGCTTCCATGTTTTCAGCTATTTGTCATTATCATAAACACTCCATTTTTCAGTATAAATTTTCTGCCTTTGTCCATTTTCTGTTGATTGTAACAAAATACCTGAAATTGGAAAATTTTGTTAAAAAAAATTTATCTTTTTATTCTTACAGATATGGAGGCTGAGAAGTCTAATGCCAAGGGATTGCATCTGATGAGGGTCTTTTTACTGGAAAACACTGTGGAGTCCTGTGGCAGCACAGGACATCACATGACAAGGGGGCTGAATGTGATAACTGAGATTGCTGTTCCTCTGCTTATAAAGCCACCAGTCCCACTCCCATAATAACCCATTAATCCATTAACCCATGGAATGATTAAATCATTTATGAAGGCAGAGCCCTCATGAAAAAATCATCTCTTAAATTCCCTACCTTTCAATACTGCCACATTGGAGATTAAGGTTCAATACAAGTTTTGGAGGAAGCAAACATTCAAACTAGAAAAAATATAGAAAGATTTGTTATAAGGAGTTGGCTCACATAATTTTAGAAGTGGACAAGTCTATAATACACAGGGTGGGCCAACAGGCTGGAAGCCCAAGAGAGCCAATGCTGCAATTTAAACCCAAAGATCAAAAGACTGTAGATCCAAGAGGGTCAGTGTTCTAGTTCCAGTCCAAAAATATCTGCTGTAGATATTTTAAAAATCGATATCTATAGATAAAGAAGTCCAAAGATAATCTGCTGGAGAATTTTTTCTTGTTCTGGGGAGGCTGGTCTTTTTTTTTCCTCTTCAGGACATCAACTGATTGGATGAAACCCACTCAAATTATGAAAAACAATCTTCTCTATGCAAAATTCACTGATCTAAATATTAATCTCATCCTAAACACTCTCAAAGCAACACTCAAAATAATATTTATCTGGGCAATCTGGGACTCAGCCAATTGACCATCACAGTAGGCTATATGAGGGCAGAACTTTCTCGCATATATCTGTGACTTGAATTGTAATTAACTTCTGCTTACTCTACTCTCAAATGAATAGCCATACTAAACTACCTCTTAAAGTTCATATGAGTAATGCTCAGATATCTTCAATAGCTAAAGAATAAAGCTAAAGGAAGGAAAGTGGATTTTTTAAAGTTTAAAGTTAAATCTTACTTATAGGAATTTAGAGGCGAAATAAGCCTGATGAGGCACAAAGACATTGTAATAAATGCAGAGCTCTAAATTCTGCTTCTTTAGCAGCTTTCCACATTGAACACCAATTGCTAATCTGATTTTGCTAGTAGTACTATGACTTGTTTGAGATTCTTGATTTAACTGTGAAACATTTGACTTGTTCTCTGGTGTACTTTTCCTGTGGTCATTTGTGAGTTTTTCTCAGCTGCAGGATTAAACCATTTGTGTTTGTCTTATGCAAGATGTCCGTCATCGATAAATTCCTTTTATTGCTTTATCCATTCCTTTATTTGTGAAATCAAAGAAATTGTATACATTTGTTTAGGGTTATTAATTAACGATTGCATAGATTTATGTAACAGAATAAAATAGTGATATATTTTATTTTAAAATAAGTAAACTGAAAACATTTTAAGCATATGCAATTCTCTTGTTATATAATTTGACCACATTTTGAAAAAACAAAATATTTTCATTAGGGTAAGTATTTCATTCTTGGTTTAGACTTTAGGCCTTCAGTTTCTCTTGGAAAAAAATGTAATCTTTTACACTTATTATTCATTGTTTGTAAGTGGAACAAATTCGATATGCAACAAATTAGATATCCTTAATACTAAAAGTGATTTTATAATATAATTTGTTATGGTAGTTCAGGTATAAAATCAACTTGGATAGTATCCATGTGAATCTTATTTTATATAGGCCTCCAATCTACAACAAATTATTGGTTAACAATGATTTGGTATAACTGTCAACTACTTTATGTCTCCTGCTATTTATAGGGCACTAAAAACATCTGATAATACAGTGAAAATATAACAATTGATTGCACAGTGAGGTTGCAAATCTTGCAAAAGATGCAGAATTTTATGAAAGTTATGTTGAAGAACCATGTGAATCTTTTTGGAAAGCTACTGACAAATGAGAACAAGTGAGAATCTGGGTAAGTTAGAAGATCAAGTCTACAAGAAATAACACAATAGATGCTGCAAAAAGAGTGTTTAGACTTCAAATAATTAAGAGTTCCTCATAAAAATGTGGCATTATTAAATACTTTTACAATAATATATTTCTCCTGATTGCTTTTTTGTCTGGAAGTGAAATGACAATAAGAGCTGAAACTTATTAGGCTATCAGACCATATTGTTGGTAAACCTACACAGAAAATAAACAAAACTATAAACCTAACTTTGCCAAAAATAAGGTAAGGTTAAGTCAACATATTTTGACAATATTATGTTTTGTATCATTGTGACATATGCCAGCTGATTGTCAACACTCGGTATAGGGTATATTAGAGAAAGAAGACTCTTGAGATACTACTTCTGTTTTCCTTCAGATGAGATCTCTATTTACAGCCTATTTTTATGTGAAAAGAATAATTGTATTTATATATTCCTGTGTATTGTAATAAATGTTTTTAAACGAAAGAAAAATGGTTACAATCCAGATATTGCCATTGCAAGAAAGCATTCTAAACTTTAAGGAGTTGCTTATGATTTAGCCGACTTTAGAACCAAATCTTCAATAAAATTTTAACCCTTTTCCCTCTGTATCATCCTGCAAAAATGTCTTTCAAAAAATGCTCATTATGTAATGTTAAATGATTAAATAAAAAACGTTAAAATGCAAAATATAATTTGATTTTAATTTGTTGCTTCTGGTTTTTAACTGTATACACATAAAATAAGTAAATATGACAATAGTGAAAATACAATTTGTGAATGTTAGTTAACTTTGATGAAGCTAAAGGTTTGTTTTATGTCTATGTATTAATTTTCCAAATTGCACATATTTTTATAATAAAAACAAAAATGTTTATCTAGGTAGAAATATCTCACTGAAGAAACTATGGAAGAATATTGGTTTAAATTTAGTTTATATTTATGTCTGCATATTTATCTGTCATATACTATATACTTATACTATATAGTATATACTTATACTATTATGATAAATGTTCAGGTTCTGCTTATGAGTGAGTACATGTAGTACTCAAGTCTTTGTTTCTGTGTTAGATCATCAAATATTGTAAACTCTAAATCCATGCCAGTTGTTGTGAAGGCCATAATTTTGTTTTGTATAACATTCCATGTACCACATTTTTTCATCCAGTTCACTTTCAATGGGCATATTGGTTGGTTCCATGCTTTTGATATTGTGAATAATGCTGCAATAAATGCTTGTACAGGTACCTTTCTTCACAGTTATTTTAGTTCCCCTGGGTATATTCCCAGAAGGGGGATTGCTAGGTTGTATGGAAGGTTGATTTTTAGAACTTTTAGAAATTGCCACACTGTTGTCCAAAGAAGTTGTACTAGTTTACACTCCCACCAATGTTGTAGAAGTGTTCCCTTCCCTCCTCCTCATCTTCTCCAGCATCTGTTGTTTTTTGAGCTATTGATGATGGCCATCCTGACAGGAGTTAAGTGGTATCTCAGTGTAGTTTTGATTTGCTTTTCTTTGATTAGTGAGGCTGAGCATTTTTTTATGTAAAATAGGAATACATAACAATGGAAAAGGATAGGGATTCTGGAAACAAAACTTCCATTTCTCAAACAACATCTTTGACAAAGCCTTCACCAACAACCACTGGAAAGAGGAAAACATATGCAGTAAATGGTTCTGGGAAAACTGGCTGACCACATTCAGGTGATTGAAACAGGACTCCTAACAATCACCATATACAAAAATCAGCTCTAAATGGATAAAATACCTAAATGTAAAACTTCAAACTATAAGAATCCTAGAAGAAAATGTAGGAAATACCCTATGGAAATTGGAATAGGCAATCAGTTCCTGATCAACTCTCCAAAAGTCAATGCCATAAAAATAAGATTGACAAGTGTAACCTCATCAAACTGTAAAGCTTCTGCAAAGCAAAGGAAACCATCAAGAGAGCAGGAAGACAACCCACAGAATGGGAAAAAAATATTTGCCAACTGTAAATCTGACAATGACCTAACCTCCAGGACCTACAAGGAGCTCAAATGTGCAAAAAGGAAAAATAACAAACAACTCTATTAAAAAGTGGGCAAAAGATATTAATAGATACTTCTCAGAAGACATACGAGCAGCCAACAGATACCAAATCACCTCTTAAAGGTCGTACCTGTTTATACTGTCACAGTGGCAACTCAATTTCAACAGTTTTGAAGAAAACATTCAAATCATAAAAGACATGAAAGGAATTTTTCTAACTGAATACAGTGACATATGATATTTTCAAAAACTTGATTTTTAAGATATTTGATCTGATTTAATTACTTAGAATTTAGTACGTTTCTTCTATTTGTTGTTATAAATTCTAGATTTATTTAATTAGTAATAAATTTGTAGATTTTATCAGTTGTAGATTATTGGTACAGGAAACTTAAAACTAACTATAACAAGAAATTAGCAACAGTATATAAAGTAGTTTACAACTTTAAACTTAATTTTAACAATTCTTTTGCAATGGTCATGTTACATTATAGGCTTCTAGTACTTTGCAGTTTATAGGTTGTTATGGTAGTCCAATGCAATGTATTACAGGGTGACTAAGTTAGCTCATGAAGCATAATAGAATTATTTTCATATGCAATGTATTATAAGATTTCCTTCAGACAACTATAATTACTAGGTCAGCGTGGTAAGCTGTGAACATTGCTGAGTACCTAGAAACTATTTATGACCGGATCTTGAATTCTTTACACACAACTAGTTAAGTTTTCAATAGATTCTGATTAGAACTAAATTATTTTTATTGGATCAAAAAGAGGTAGACAATTCCAGTGGATTAATATATAAAATAACCTAATATTCAGGACATTTCAATGTTTATTATGTCAATCTGCTTTGGTTTTGTGACTGTACTTTTACTTGTGGTGTTGTTATTCATCTTGTGCCCTGAGCATTACGTCAGAAAGAACCACCAATCTCTTGCAGTTGGAAACTCTTAACTTCATGATGGATGAACAGTTGTTTTTTTTTCCACGCAAAAAAATATCTTCTATAAATGTGAAAGTAGGAAGGGATTAATGCAGACAGGAATAAAAACAAACTATTTTATTTTTTAAAATGAGCAGTTGCTGGGACTTGATGAATGAATGGGGTTTGGATTAGAATAGGAGAAACAGTGAAAAAGATATTGCAAGGATATAAATTTATGTTAAAAAAGGAAGCGTGTGTGTGTGTGTGTGTGTGTGTGTGTGTGTGTGTGTGTTGCAGTCTCACTCTTTTGCCCAGGCTGGAGTGCAGTGGCACACTCACAGCCACTCCAGGGTCAACCTGCTGGGCTCCGGCAATCCTTCCATTTCAGCCTTCCAAGTAGCCAGAACTCCATGCATGCACTACCATGCTATGCTAATTTTAAAAAAATGTTATTGTAGAGATGTGGTCTCACCATGTTGCCCAGGCTGGTCTCAAACCCATGGGCCCAGGCAATCCTCTCACCTTGGCCTCCCAAAGTACTGGGATTACAGGCTTGAGTCACTGCGCCTGGCCAAGAAGCAAATTTCTAATGTTCTCACCTCTGGAAATAATAGGTATTTGAGGTAATAGACATGTTAGTTTGATTCAATATTTCCTAATTTATTAATAAACCATAACATCACCTTGTACCCAAATACATACAACTTTAATTTTTCAACTTACAATAAAATTTTTTAAAATAAGTAGCTGTTGAAACAGGAGCTATTTGGCCTAGAGAAGTGACTACTCAGGAGGAACACAAAATTTGTGGTGAGATATTTTGAGATCTCTCATGTAGAAGAGGCATTAGAGTTATTCACCATGGACCCAGTGAATCAAATTTAGATTAATGATGAGCATTTCAATCATAGAAATCAGGTATTGGATTCTGGTATTGCTGTTTACTAAATTTGCAACATTAGGCTAGATAACTTCTATTCTCAGTTTTCTCATCTAAAAAAAATAAAGAAACTAATATCTACCACATAGACTTGTTTTGAGAATTAAAAGAGACTATGTATACAATTATATTTATATACTGTCAAAAACAGTAAGTGTACAATAAATAGTCTAGAAAAGGAGCAGTTAAGTGTTATTTGAGAAGGTTAGTCTGACAGTTATATTTATTCATTCAGTAAATAATTATTAGTCACTATGCTAAGCTGAATAATTTCCCTCCTCCAAAGATGTTCATGATATTTACAGAGTCCGTAAATGTCACCTTAGATGGTACAAGGATCTTTGAAGATGTGATCAAGTCAATTATCCTGGATTACATGGGTGCTCTCAATGCAATCATAGCATCCTTATAAAAGGAAACCAAGAGGATCAGGGTCAGAAAAAGGAGATATGGTAATGGAAGGGGGGGTGGAATGAAGCTATCTATATAAAATTTTATAAAGTCCACTGCCGGAGGCCAGCTCCGGTGAACAGGGTCTGATGCGGGTGGAATCGGGAAGCGGCGAAAAAGAAAAGACAAAAACGACAGGAATCTTCTTCCTGGGGAGAGCTCAAGGCTCTGCCAATTTTTATTGAATTTTCACATGCTTATATAGTTTTCTGCACCCATAAAATGTATCTCAGGTCTTCTGCCAGACGCCCATGTATCTCTTTTTCCAGACAGTTGACCTTTAGCAATTCAACTGCAGGTGGTGTTTTTCTTCATTTGTGAACCTCTTGTTTTTCTTCCAGACTTTTCTATAGCTATTATTATGCCTATTTACTATTATT
>CAUYQG010013203.1:0-25803 GCA_963574415.1 Tarsius wallacei | reverse complement strand
CAAACATATGAACTTCACAGCAACTTGGATGGATTTAAAGTCTATTACACTCAGTGATCTATCACAGAAACAAAGAACAGAGTACCATATGTTCTCACTCATAAGTGGACTTTGAACAATTATCATAATACTATAAGAAAGCGATTAGCAGTAGTGGGAAACTGTCAGGGAAGGGGGGGTGGGATTGGCAGTTGAGGGAAACTGCTAAGGGAGGGAGGAGCATACCTCACCAACAAGAGTACCTGCATAATCAACATTTGTATACCTAACCCTAAATTGTACCCCACATCTTTATAATAAAAAAAAGATCAGTTGAATAAAAATGAGTGAAAGCAAGTTAGAGAAATAGGGCAAAGTGACAGCAGAGATGAAAGGTCACCTCTGCCTTTTCTCTCCTTCTCCCCTCTGCCTCTCTGAGGTAGAAGGCAAAGTCATTGTGTATCTGTGATCTGTAAGGTATGCCCTGAAGGTTTAGTCAGTTAGGATACCATGAGTTCTAAGGACACCACCAGTAGGCATTTCTCCTCAAGGTAGACAAAGAAGTCTGACTAAGACTACAGATTCTCATCTTAACTCAGCTACCTACTAAGTGTGTATAGCCACTGGGAATGGACCAGACCATGCCTAACCCTTCCCTACAATGAATCTAGGAGGCAGTGCTATGTGGCTGCACTAATGTTATTAGCAGGATCTACTCTATGGCAACCACCAACATCAGTGTGGATGGTTAAGCAACCCTCGAAGACAGCTTCCCTATACTTCCTTTATTCCGAGGTAATAAACTTGGCTGACAGTGTTTTGTCGACTACAACACACCCTATATAATTTTAAGAGCTGGCTCATTCATTTGAGAAACATTTGTGGAACACCCATTAAAGCTAAGCATTGTGCTCAATGCTGGGGGTGCAACGATGAGCCCAAGAAGCATGGGCCATGCCCTTGTTTAGTAGGGGAAGACAAATTATAAGTAAAGAAAATGATTAGTTTAGCTGATTACACATTGTGTAAATGCAGTGACAGAAATAAACAGGGATGTGTGCAGGAGAATAATAAGGTGGGCCTATTTAGAGAGATTAAGTCTGGCCTCTTCAATGGGAAGATGTAGAAGTTGAGAGGAAGCCAGCCTGTGACAAGGCAGAGAAAGAACTCCCTGCACAGATGGAGTGAGAGGCACAAAAGCTCTAAGGAAGGAAGAACGGGAATTTTTCTAGGAACTGAACTCCAAGGAACATCAAGGAATTTGGATTTTCTTCCAAGGGCAGTGGGAGGGTTTGAAGCAGGGGCATGTAGTGATTAAATCAATGTTTTTAACAGATCAGTTTGGCAGCTCTATGGAGACTAAATGTCAGGGAGGCAAGAAAGAGAACAGAACAATCAGCTAGGAGGCTGCTGCAGTGGTATAATTGAGAAAGGCAGGGTGCCTTGGGCAGCAGGTGGATTCAGGCTGTACTCTGGAGTGACAGAGCCAACTGTTGAGTAGGATCTTGGAGGAGAGGCATAAGAGTAAGAAGAATCTAGGTGAACCTTCGGGTGTCTAGCTTTATATACTGGTTGGTTGGTGGTGTCATTTTTTGAGATGAAGAAGACTGGAGAAAGAACAAGTTTGGTGGTGAATTGTTGTTTTGCTGTTATCATTAACATCATCATCATCATCTTCATCATTATCATCATCATCAAATGCTTCACCCTAATCCAGGTCTCAGAATGGGTGCTGTCAGTATCAACACTCGGTTGGGCTTTAATGTATCACATTCTTTCTACCTGACCGTCAGTGTTCTCATGCTTGGAACAACAATAGAGTTTCTCAACTATTGGCATTTTAGGTTGAAATAATTCTTTGCTGTGGGAGGCTGTCCTGTGCATTGTAGGATAGTTAGCAGCATTCCTAGCCCCCATGTACTAGAGGCCAATAGCATCATCTCCCCCAGTTAATCACAAATGTCTCCAGACATTGCAAATGAATGTCTCCAGACACTGCAAATGAATGTCTCCAGACGCTGCAAATGTCCCCTAAAGATAAAATTGCTTCTGCTTGAGAGCCTCTGCTCTAGAAAAAGAGGTCTGAGCACAGGATCTGAGAAGAGCATGTAAAAATTTATCTAGGAGGGATTTGCCTGCAAGTTGCATGGAGAATTCTCTGATTTGCCTGTCTTTTGAATTGGGGCATCCTCTGCTGCTTCTGAGCAAAAGGCAGTCTAGGAGGAACAGATGGGGCATCACTCAATGGGGAAAAAAGTGCAACAAAATAATACAAGGCACCCATGATTTATCCTTTAAACCCCATGGTTACCCATTTGCACATAGAAAAAACAGAGACTTAGAGTGATTAAGTTGCATACATGCCTGCAATGATGAAGTCATTAGGTGGTAGAGGTAGGGTTTGAACCCAAGTCTTTGATGCCAGACTCTGTAATTTTTCCTCATTATCACAACTGCCTTTACTGGAAACTGTGGTACAACTTGAAATAGCATTCATGCCCAAGGATGTTGTAGCTTCAGAGGGGGGAAGAAGCAGGAGATGTGACCCCTTCTTAAGACATCTGTTACACCCTTGTTCTTCCATTTTGATCCTTAGGCAAAAGCCTGTAGTAACTCATTGATGAATGTCATCCTGTCATTTCTGTGAGACCTTATTGAAGAGAGCCTCTGAGCTACTGCCGCTTACCACCCAGCCAACACCTCAGCCCCACCACTATGATCCCCACACACAGTCTCACTAGTCCCCTTTGATTAGGTTTCTCATAAAAGTACAATCACACCATGATGAAAGACAGCAGCCTCCCAGGTGAACAAAGAAAGCTGCTTCAAGACAGACCAAAACCTGGTCTTTCACTAATAAAGGCAAAAGCAAAAATGTCCCCATTCCTGAGATGCTTTCTCCTTGGAACAAGCTTCCCGAGCCTGCCTTTCTCCTCAACCAGACCCACAGGCTGACACCTCACTTCAGACCCACATCTTAGATGTTTTATGAAGAGGCTTCCCAAGAAATGTGATGGGCATTGGATTCCTCCACTTCATAACAGTGATTTTTTTAAACTGATTCAGCCCAAGAACCATGTCAGTTTGACAAATAACTAGTCTGTAATTTCCTTGAGAATTGTCTGATTTAGTATCAATTTAAATATCATTTAGTATTCCTCGTAGTTCCTACAAAATTCCCTTGCAGTCATCCAATAAATGTTTGTTGAATTGGTGGAAGGGTTATGGATACATGGATAAAAGAATGGATGGATAGAAAGGCAAATAAATGGTGGAAAAGGGGCAGGGGGAGAGGAAGCATTAACAGGACTTTGACTTCAGGTCATTTACTCTGCTTAAGTTCACTTTTTCTATTTGTAAAATCTCATTATAATTTGTGCAACCAATATTTAAGCATTTGATGATACACCAGTGGGAGAGTACATAGGGTTTTTAAAAATTAATTAATTATTCACATTTTCAATGAGTGTCCAGTAAAGAAACTGTTTACCAAGCAAGAGTAGCCTATGGAGCCAAACGGCTGCAAATGGAAACTCGGGATCTTCTGAAAATTGTTTAACCTGTGTGAGCTTGTTTCCTCATCCATTAAGTGGAGATAATAATGGTGCTGACTTCAGAAGGAGATTGGATCAATGAATTAATGTTTATAAAGCTCTTGGCACAGGTTTGGAATATAGCAAGTACTCAACAAATAATAGCTATTATTACTCTTCACTTTACTAAATGATTCACTACTCTTTTAAATAGTGAAAACCCTTTATGAATCTTTTAAAAGATTTTTATTTTTTAGAAAATACTGAAGTACAAAAAGAAAATGAAAGTTGCCTCAAATCCCTTCATTTAGAATGATTAATGAAAGAAGTGGAGATTATAGCCTCCTCTCCTCTAATCCCACCCTCTGTTACTTACACACTTTTAACAGAATCCTTTCCAACATTTTGCTATGCTTTATTACAAATCTATATGTCTGTATATTCACATATCTTTTTAAAATTTCAGTAGCTTTAGGGTGTACAAATAGCTTTTGGCTACATGGTTGCATTGTACAATGATGAAGAAGTCTGGACTTTCAGTGTACCCACCACCTCCACCCATGTATATTGTACCCAATAGGTGATTTTTCATCCCTTCACCCCATCTCCCATCCTTCTGAGTCTCCAGTGTCCATTATACCATTCTCTATACCTTTCTAGATCCTTAGTTTAGCTCCCACTTATAAGTGAGAACAATGCATATCTTTTTATCTAAAAGTGAGCTCATGCTATGCTTATTGGTCTGGGACTTGTTTATTTCACTTGACAGCATGTCATGGAGAATGGTCCTGGTCAGCTCATTTAGACCGTCCATGTTCTTGTTTGAACAGCTATAGAATTCATCACAGTATAAATGTGTCATCATTTATGCCTTCACTCATCCAATAACCCCCTGATGGATGCTTAGGTTGTAGTCCTCATGTATCCCAAGTGTGATCCAATGTGAAAAATATTTTGCTGATACATTTTGTAAACACATGCACAGTATCTATAGGTATTTGAAAAGAGGATGTTAAATTTTAGATTGCGCAGAAAATTTTGCCTAAATTTATAATACATTATAAGCTATATGATTAATAGATTTTTTTTCCTTCCTCTTTGAATTAAGTATAATTGTTAGCATCATAAAATTGGCTCAATCCCTATACCCACCAGAGCCTAGCCCTATCAGCCAATGGAGAAAGTGTTTCTTAAAGATTCTGGGGCCTGGAGGCAGGAGGCTCCTGAGTGACCCTCGAGTCTTGACACCCTACAGAAGTTGTATATGAGGAGAAACTGGTCACCTCTGCATAACAGCTTTCCTATCCACACAGGCTCTCTCTGTATCATGCTCACTTCCTGGAAATGAATGCTTTTTATTCCCCAGAGAAAAAAGCTAAAAACGCTTAGACTCTCACAGCAGAGGAAGACCCACTCTCAGAAAAAGAAAATAATCAAGCCAAAAGAAATCCCCTTTATAAGTCCCAGGTTCATGCTATTCAACAAGCTGCCATCTTGATTATGTTTCTACTGTTATGTATTTTCAGCTGCTCTCCATTAGCAAAAAAGGATTAAATTCCTCAGACCAGCATGTGGAAGTCTTCAACCACTTGGCCTTAACTAACTGTCCCAGATTTCTGCCCTAAAGAATCTGGCCAATGATCTACTCCCCGCCTTCCTAGCACACTGTGTCCTTTCCTGCCCCCCACCCCCTTTGCTTTCTCTGCTCCTCTGTGATCCCATCTCCAGCCAACTAAATCCTACAAGACATTCAAAACTTACTACAAAGGCCACCACTCCAAGAAGCCTTGGCTATAGCAATTGTGTCTCCTTTAAATTATTTTAATATTCATTATGCCTTTCTCATATTCAGCCTTACATTGCTACTGTTTGTATATATATGGCTTATGTCCTATATTAGATTATCAAGTCCTGGAGGATCGGAACCAAGCCACCTAAAGCATTTTTTACTATCAACTGTACCCTGCACATAACAAGCACTTAATATATATTTTAAAACATTACACTAAGCTAAGAGCATGATTTATAGACACAATGTTAATTTTTTGAGACGTGTTTTCTGGTTTCCCCAAATCAGTATCTAGTCAATGGGTTTTCTCCACTGTGTGGAGGAGACATGAGCAGGGAATTCTTTCTGAAACACACCATACAGCCTTCTCAGCCTCCAGTAAGAGTGGCATTATCATAGCTGTGGGGCAAAGTGTGGGCATGATCCTTAATTAAAGGTAGGGACGGAGTGTTTGGGAGAACCAGGAGGCTAAACCATTGGCGTGAACTCACAAACATGTCTTTTAGACCTGGAAGGCTATTTCCTCAGCTTCCTTCGTAGAATGTTCCAGCTGCCTGTCCCCAGGAAATTTGAAAGTTTCTCTAGAATGTTGGAGTTATGCTGCCCCTTCCACCCACATCCTGGCCCTCTTCTGCCTGATCTTGCCCCATTCATCTACTCCCATCTGGCTTCTATTTCAATCCCCATTGCCCAGTCACCCCAAGAGTCAGCATGCTCCTCTTTTTCTGTGGAAGTCCTGTGCTTTATTGAGCAGTAGGGTGATACTGCTCCAAGGCCAAGCATCATACTGGGTCACCTTGCCACGCCCTTTGCACAGAAGGGCATGCTATTTGTACGGCCTCATCTGTGTTGGGAGCCATGGCAAACATGGCCTCACACCTGTCTCTTCAGCTCTGGAAGAAATACCCTTTGAGAATAAGAGCTTGTTGACATTGTTGCTCTCCACTCAACTAATAGCAGAAACATTTCCTCCGCCACCATTCCAAGCCCCATGCTTAAAATCTCAAGCTGATGAAGGTTCTCATAAAATGGAAGGAATGCAGTGGTAACTCATTCCTCTACTTTGAGGTTGAGAGATTGCTGCAGCAGCCTTTGCTTACACACTCTACAGGCCTGAACGGGGAGTGGAGCCCAGGGTTCGAGATTGCCAACACACACTGCTTCAGGCAGGGTGTCTGTGCACAGTTTCTGCACAGTACCTGATATGCACATGAATAAATAAATGCAAACATCCAGAGGGTAAGAAAACATGTCTGCCAAGTCAAGAATGTTGGTGTTGAGCTTGATGGTGTTTAGAATCCACCAACAGAGAGGCCTTAATCCATGGGGTTTGGTCAGGGAAGGAATCCAAGGATGATAAAAACAGGCCATGCAGGATGAGGGAGCTTGAGGAAAGGAAAACTACTCCTGAAGGAGGCACACAGTCCTCGCCCCAGGTGCCCATTTGGGTTGGTGGCAGCTTAGGCTGTAAATCCTGCTTACGGGAAGCAAGGAACCCAGTTCCTATGGCTCCAGGTCCACTTTCCTTGAAATGGCTTACCCAGACATGACCATACCCACCCTGAGATTCCCAAGGGTCTGTCACCACAGAGGAGAGGGAACTGGGTGGCCCTGTGATCACAGACAAGTGCATGGAACCTTTAGATTGGCTCACTTACCTGGCCATTTCAGAAAAACGTTGCCTGCAGGTGAGTAGTGAGACAACCCCATGGTGGGAGGTCGGGTTTTGACTAGGATGTTTGTAGAGCAATGGGCACAGCATTCTGAGGTTCTGATTCCACTTCTGCCTCATACTTCTTATTCTTGGACAAGTCATTTATCTGAATTTGGCTTTTTTTTTTTAATGAATGGCAAGAGGTTCGTCACATCCTCGACCTCCTGGGCTCAAGCGATCCTTCCTCCACAGCCTCCCAAGTACAGTAGCTGGGACTACGGGTGCACACCACCATGCCTGACTTATTTTTGATTTTTGTGTGGAGATGAGTTCTTGCTATCTTTCCCAGGCTGGACTCCAACTCGTGAGCTCAAGCAGTCCTTCTGCCTCGGCCTCCCAAAGTACGGGGATTACAGGTATGAGCCACCACACCCAGCTGTGAACCTCAGTTCTTGATCTCAGAAATAGCCAGCCTGGATGAGGGTCCCACCCAGCTCTACAGTTTGAGAACATGCCTTTCTGCACAGCAATCTGCCCATCAGCATTTTCATACCTAGGATCTTGGTGGAGGATGACTGATGGAGAGGACCAGAATTGTATGTGTGTGAAAGGCAGTACCTGTCTCCTCCAGCCCCACACCCTTGCTTTTTCATGGGCCTCTAGTGCACATTGAACGGCCTATCACTACCAGAATGTTCAGGTAATCAGCAGTCACAACTTTCTACCATTTAGTCATCTGAACTTTACTGTCTACCTCTCTTCTTTAAAGGGCTGAGTACTAGTTTCCCATTGGTGTTGTAACAAGTTCCCACAAACCTAGGGGTTTAAAACACAGATGTATTATCTTACAGAAGTCTAGAATGGGCTTCACTGGGCTAAAATCAAGGTGTCAGCAGGGCTGTGTTCTTTGTGGAGGCTCTAGGGGAGAGTTCATTTCCTGATTTTTCCAGTTTCTAGAGGCCTCCTGCATTGTTTGCCTTGGGGCCACATCACTCCAACCTCTGCTTTTGCCATGGTCACACTTTGATCTCTCCGCTTCCCTCTTTTTTTTTTTTTTTTTTGAGTTGGAGTCTCACTCTGTCGCCCAGACTGGAGTGCAGTGGCTGCTCCTGGCCACTGCAGCCTCGACCTGTTGGGCTCTGGCGATCCTTCCGCCTCAGCCTTCCAAGTAACTGGAACTACAGGCGTGCGCTACCACGCCTGGCTCTTTTTTTAAAAATGTATTTATTGTAGAGATGAGGTCTCGCCAAGTTGCCCAGGCAGGTCGCGAACCCGCGGGCTCAGGCAATCCACTCACCTCAGCCTCCCAAGGCGCGGGATTATAGGCTGAGCCACCGAGCCCGGCTTACTTCCCTCTTATAAGGACCCTGTGATTACTTTGGGCCATCCGGATAGTCCAGGATCATCTTTCCATCTCAATATCCTTAATCACATTTGCAAAGTTCCTTTTGCCACATATGGTAACATAGTCACTGTACTTCAGAGATGTGCTTGGGGGGAATTATTCAGCCTATCACCAGTGACTTGCCTCATTCCGTTCCCAATTCACACTACAGTTTATGCCTCCATGTGACTGTCTAGGCCTTTGATCCTAGGTCAGATGTCCTTCTCTGGACACCCACCCCAGCATCCATCCTCCAAAGACCCACTTACATAAGATTTTGTAAACATTTTTTCCTGAAAATTTGGGCTCTTGTTCTCTAAAAGCAGAGAGCAGGAACCAAATTCTAAACTGATGTCCAACACCATTGATCCTAGAAATACATCCACCAGTGACTCCCACGGGGACTTTTCTCACAGCCCATCTTTTCTTGGGAGCCTGCCCCCTGCAACGTGGCTTGATGCTCCTCCTTTCTGCTTACTTAGGACTCTTTCATGGAGATTAGGGCCACTCTCTACTTATGCCCATATTTCCCATCCAGGCCTATTTTTCGCGTGTTCCAAATGTCATTCAATGCCTGCTAAACCAAGGGTCATGGCTCTGAGTCTTCCCTCTCAGTAGCTACAAGGAAACACTGGAAGCTGTGAAATTGTAGGTTTTTCTTTAACAGAGAATGTCCTTCCCACTACTGTCAATGACCCTACTGGGGACGTTACCAAGGTGTATTCATTCACAAGGTCTCTAGAGTTAGTTCCTATGGGTTTGAGAATTTATTTCTCTCCTAAGAAGTCATTCATTTATGCACTCAATGAATATTTAGTGAGCACCTACTATGTCCAGGTATTGCCCTTGGCCTTAAGGTTATAATGATGAACCAGATCATGCTGGTCCCTGTCTGGGAGGTAGTTCATATTTCACTTCGAAGATAAGCCACCATCCTCAATTTATAGATTTTAAAGAACATCACTAATTTCTATCACCTTGACTATAGGGTAACAACAGTTCTACATTGTCAGTATGACATAGTATATGTCACATTCATCTCAGTCTCTTCTGTTACTTCTTACATGGCGAAAGGCAAGTTAGGATGACATTTTTTCTGGCATAAAAGAAGAAAAGCCAGGGAAAAGTGGGACAAGGGAGGGGCTACCCACCCCCCTCACTGTGGTATCCAAATCTAGGCACTTCAGGGCCTCCGAGTGCTTACAGCAGGACCAGCCCTCATCAGAGGTTCTCACAGGACAGCCTTTCACTTCCTCTTAACTGGTTCTCACCTCTTTGGGGAGTGAGAATACATAATAGATTAAAGGGCCTCTTCTTGTAGTTCCTGTTGATGTAAAAGGAAAACAATATCCCTGTTCCGGTGGTTTTGCATGACCGAATAGACCCAGTGTAAGTGCCTGTGAGCAGACCTTGCTTTGGATAAGCCTCTGTTCAGATAATGGTGAACCAAGCACTCACTTCTCCCTCTAGGCCTCCCAATGTGTGCAGCAAACATCCTTGTTCTTGTTAGATACAGCTTCTAAAACCTTTAAAGCTTTCAAAGTCTCCTCGATATTAGTGGTTGGTTTATTCTTTTCCCCAAAAGCTTATGGAAGCATAAAAATTTCAAAGCTGGAAGGGACCTCAGAGAACAGATATATTATTTAATTTATATTTTTAATTTTCCTAATTCAACAGCTTCAGGAAGATGAGTTTATTCACTCCGTTTCCCTTTGCGCCCCGGTCAGTTTCCACTTATTGCCTACTCAATGCCCTTTCCTCCTGCTTTCCACCCCAGCCCACTCCAACCCAGGTCAACTTTCTCCTTGAAAACTGTTCTTTGATGTTGCTTTCTTGCAACACCATTCACATGAGTTCCAGAGAGTCTCTCCCTGTCCTTAAGTTAGAGTACAGCTGTGGCTTCTGTCTGTTTTGGGTATGTTAACTGGGTCACAGAGAGACAAGTTGTGCACTGACAAGGCCCAGATATGGTAAGCAAGTAGGGACAGAATCAACCCGGGGGATCCTCCAGGGTGCAGCTTGCATGCTAGGGCTTGTGCAAAAGTGGGCTACTGTGCTTGATTCTATTAGGACAGTGAAAACTCGTGAGGGCTGGGGGCTGGTTTTCACCTAAACACTAGTCTTTGGAGAAGGGAAGCCCTGGTACAACAGAGTTATCCCTAGAGGAATCACAGAACAGCACTTAGATTTGTCAGCCGACGCCCGATTCGCAAAAGGGAGAAGCTCACAGCCTATCATTCTTTAAAAGAAGATGGGACAGCCCCATCCTGATTTGAATGATCCTGGATGCCATGGCTTGCACCATTTCCTTGGAAGATAATCCTTGACCCAGTGCCTTTCCAAGGACAAAAAAACAACATCTGGTCCAAGCAGAACAAGCCCCCCCGTAGTAGGCAAGATAACAGTCCCAAAGATGTCTGTAAGTTTAGCCCAAGAGCCTGTGAATATAGTGTTTTACATGACAAAGGAAATATGAGGTTGCAAGATAGTCCTGGATTACCTGGGTAGGCTCAGTGGAATCACAAGGGTCCTTATAATAGGAAGAAAGGAAGATGTGAGTCAGAGAGAGAAAATGGAAGATGCTACACTGTTAGCTTTGGAAATGGAGGAAGAGGGCAAGAGCCAGGAATGCAGACAGCTTCTAGGGCAAGGGGACATATTCTCCCCTAGAGTCTCCAGAAGGAGTGTAGCCCTGGTGGTTCTTTGATTTTAGCCTGATGAGGTCTATGGCAGACTTCTGACCTACAGAACTGTAAAGTTATACATTTATATTGTTTTAAGCCATTGAGTTTGGGCTGCAATTTGTTACGGCAGCAATTAGAAACTAATACATCCCCTAAAGAGGAGGAAAATAGACTGAGTGTTGAGGGTTTCCTGCAAAGTTCACTTGACCAAAATGGGCCCTATGAGCAGTGTCCTCAGATGAAGAAGCATATTCTCCATCTTGAATTCCTCACTGAAGTACTGGCCCTTCCTACTTTGCCCTGGTCCTGTTGCCCAATAGAGCTCCAGCTCTAGACTAAAGTACATCATGAGGAAGCAGTTTTCTCTTCTCTGCTCTCCCTCCTGGCATCAGCAACAGACCTTCCAGCTCTGGATTTCCTCCCTGTGATGGACTGAATTGTATTCCTCCCCTCAAATTCGTATGTTGAGGCTCTTACTCCCAATATGACTGTATTTGGAAATAGGACCTTTAAGCAAGTAATAAAGGTTAAATGAGGTCATGAATGTAGGGTCCTAAACTTATAGAACTGGTGCCCATATAATAAGAGGGAGAGACATCAGAGGAATCTCTCTCTCTTTCTGTGTGCACACACAAAGAAAGGCCATGTGAGGAGACAGAAAGTGCCATCTGGAACCCAAGGAGAAAGGCCTCACCAGAAACCAATCCTAATGGCACCTTGATCTTGGGCTACTAGCCTTGAGAACTGTGAGAAAATAAAATCTGTTTTATTGCTGGATCAAATAATAGATCCACTTTCAGTTATTTTTGTTTAAGCTATCCAGCCTGTGGTATTTTATTAGGATTGCCTAGCAGATTAATACACTCATCTTGGGGTTGTCCGGGTTCTGTGCAGCTAGGCCAACTCAGAGCACCTCTTCTGCTTTTTCCTTTGAGCGTCCCCATTTCTAATGACCAATTTTGTACACACAATGAGAAGGAGGTCACGGACATCCCTGGGGAGTATTTCTTATGAGTATCAGTCCCTGAGGACACATGCAGAAAACTGCTAAAGCTCTTCAGCTGTCCCTTGCTTAGGAGGAATGTCTCCATCAAAGGGATCCCAAGGCCATCCCAAACATCATCAGTTTTGATTCTCTTCCACAAGGATGATGACACACCTACCTTAAAGATAGCCAGGACCCAATCTTCCAGATGACCAGGCAACCCCTCTTCAGGTTCTACCAACAGGAGGTGAAACAAGATTAAAATGGACAAGGCAGACATGAAGGAGACAGTAATTCAATTCAGTAAGCATTGAAATCATAGCTAAGTGTCCAAGGATTGTGTGGGGCGGGGCAGAGAGTAGTCATCTTATTTTGTGCTAACAAATATGCAGCGTCATCTCATACCACACTGTCTCGTCAGGAAAAGTAGAGCACAGGGTAGGGGAACTAACAAGGGATAGTGCAGTTCCTGGGGGCTGGTAATGATGGGGAGTTGTCACAATCTCTTAGCCTAAAGGGGGGAACCCAGAGAAGACAGAGAAAGACCACAAAGAGGAGCAACCCAGGTGGCCAGGAACTGGGGGAACACATACCCCAACTGGCTTCCTCGTCATATTCAAGTCTCTTCCTGGAGCTTGCTATTGACTGAGCTCAGCTGGAAACCAGGGCATTGCGGAGCTTGGGATGCACAGAAAGAAGGTGAGAGTGGATTTGGAGAGCCAATGGAAGATTCAGCACATTTATTCTGCTCCAACTTGCGGGTCTCCTTTCTGTTCTCTGATATGCTCGGCTCCCTCTTATCTTTCATGTTTTAGCCCCAATGTCATCTGCTCAGAGGAAACCTTTGCTGACCTCAATCTGAATTAATGGCACTTGCTCCTTAGCATATTTTCCATAGCATCTGCTATAGTCTGCAATCAACTTATTAGTTGGTTGTTTACTGTTTTGCTGTACGTCTGTAGACCAGGAACTGTTGAGTCTATTTGAACCACTGGAATGAAAGTGTAGTGAGGTGATCTTGTCCCTGGCACATACTCTTAAATATAATATATGTGCACGCACACACACACACACACACACACACACACACACACACACACTTTTTAGAGAAGCTGTAGGTTCACAGCAAAATTAAGAGTAAGATTTCCCCATGCCCACGCCCCATACCCATACCCATGCACATAAACAGCCTTCCTTGTTATCAGCATCCCCCACCAGAATGGCACATTTATTACACTTGATACACCTACTTGATGCCATTTTCACCCAGAGTCCATAGTTTACTTGAGTGTTCACTCTTGGTGTTGTACGTGCTATGGGTTTGGACAAATATATCATGGTGTGTATTCACCATTATAGTATCAGAGTATTTTCCCTGCCCTAAAAATCCTCTGTGCTCCACCTATTCTTTTGTCCTGTTCCACCCCTTGGCAACCATTGATCTTTGTACAGTCATCATAGTATTGTGTCTTCTGGAATGGCATATAGTTGGAATCATAAAGTATGCAACCTTTTCGAATTGGCTTCTTTTACTTGATGAAAATGCATTTAAATTTCCTTCATGCCTTTTCATGGCTTGATACTCATTTATTTTTAGTGATGAATAATATTCCATTGTCTGGATGTACCACAATTTATTTATTCATTCACCCACTGAAGAACATCTTGGTTGCTTCCAAGTTTTGGCAATTATGAATAAAAATGCTATAAACATTGTATGCAAGGGGTTTTTTTTGTGTGTGTGGACATAAGTTTTCAACTTCTGGGTAAATACCAAGGAGTGCAATTGCTGGATCATATTGTAAGAGTATGTTTAGTTTAGTAAGAAACCATCAAACTGTTTTCCCAAATGGCTATACCATTTTGCATTCCTGCTAACAATGAATGAGAGCCCTTGCTCTACATCTTTGCCAGCATTTGGAGCTGTCAGTGTTACAGAATTTGGCTATTCTATTGGATACGTAATAGAGTGTCTCATTGTTATTTTAATCTGCATTTCTCTGATGACATATGATGTGAAGCATCTTTTTTCTTTTCTTTTCTTTTTTTAAGTTAAAAAGCATTTTTTAAAAAATTTTAGATTCAGGAGGTACACATGTGTATTCGTTATGTAAACATATTGTGTGCTGGTGGGGATTGGGTCTCAGGTGGCCCATTCCACAGTTAGTGAACATTATGCCCCATAGGTAGTTTCTCAACACTAGCCTCCCTTTCTCCTCCCCACCCCATTGGTGTCCCCATTGGTGTAAGTTCTTTCCATCTTTGTGACCATTTTGCTCCCACATATGAGTGAGAACATGGGGTGTTTACTTTTCTGTTTCTTAGTAAGTTTGCTTAGGATGATGATCTCCAGGTCTATCCATGTTGCTGCAAAGGATATGATTTAATTCTTTTTTATGGCTCCATAGTATTCCATGGTGTATATATAGTACATTTCATTATCCACTGCTTGATAGGCATTTAGGTTGTTGACAGGCATTTAGATTGATTCCACATCTTTGCAATTGTGAATTGTGCTGCAACAAACATATGAGTGTAGGTATCTTTTTTATGTAACAACCTCTGTTCCTGAGAGTAGATACCTAGTAGTGGAATTGCTGGATCAAATAGTCAATCTACTTTCAATTATTTGAGTAATCTCCATATTGCTTTCATAGAGGTTGTACTAATTTACACTCCCACCAACAGTGTATAAGTGTTCCCTTTTTCCACACCTGTATCAGCATCTATTGTTTTTTTATTTTTTTTAATAATGACCTTTCTGATTGGTGTAAGGTGGTATCTCATTGTGGTTTTAATTTCCCTGATGATGAGTGATGCTGAGCATTTTTTCATATTTTTGTTGACCATTTGTATATCTTCTTTTGAGAGTCTGTTCATGCTGTTTGCCCACTTGTTAATTGTGGTTACTTGCTTTTTTCTTGCTGATTTGTTTGAGTTCTCTGTAGATTCTGGATATTGGTCCTTTGTCAGATATACAGTTTGTGAATCTCTTCTCCCATTCTGTAGGTTGCCTATTTGCTCTGTTGATTATTTCTTTTGCTGTGTAGCTTTTTAGTTTAATTAAGTTACACTTATTTACTTTTGTTTTAGTTACAATTACTTCGGAGGTTTTCACCATAAATTCTTTGCGTAGGCCAATGTCCATAAGAGTTTTTTCTATGTTTTCTTTTAGGATTTGTATGGTTTCAGGTCTGACATTTAAGTCTTTAATCCATCTTGAGTTAATTTTTTATATAGTGAGATATGGGGTTCAAGTTTCATTTTTCTGCATGTAGGTATCCAATTTTCCCAGTATCATTTGTTGAATAGGGTGTCCTTGCCCCAGTGTATGTTTTTGTCTGCTTTGTCAAAGATCAGTTGATTGTAGGGATTTAGGTTTATTTCTGGATTCTCTATTCTGTTCCACTGGTCCATGTGTCTGCTCTTGTACCAAAACCATGTTGTTTTGGTTACTACAGCTTTGTAGTATAATTTGAAGTATAATGTGATACTTCCAGCTTTGTTCTTTTTGCTTAGGATGCTTTGGCTATTCTGACTCCTTTTTGGTTCCATCTGAATTTTAGGATTTTTTTTTTTTAATTCTGTGAAAAGTGATGTTGGTAATTTGATAGGGATTACATTGAATCTGTAGATTACTTTGGATAATACGATCATTTTAATAATGCTTATTCTTCCCATCCAAGAGCATAAGATTTTTCTTCATTTGTTTGTGTATACTGCAATTTCTTTCATCAGATTTTTTGCAGTTCTCCTTGTAGAGATCTTTCACCTTCTTGGTTGAATATATTCCTAGGTATTTTAGCTTTTTGACTGCTATTGTTAATATAATTGAGTTCTTGATTTGTTTCTCTGCTTGGTTGCTATCAGTGCTACTGATTTGTGTGTGTTGATCCTGAAACTTTACTGAGTTCATTTATCAAGTCCAGGAGTCTTTTGAAGGAGTCTTGATGGTTCTCTAGGTATAAGATTATATAATTGGCAGAGATAGTTTGATTTCTTCTTTTCCAGTTGGATACCTTTCATTTATTTTTCTTGCCTAATTGTTCTTGCTAGGACTTTCAGTAGTATGTTGACTATTAGGGGTGAAAGTGGGCATCCTTGCCTTTTTCAGTTCGGAGGGAGAATGTGTTCAACTTTTCTTTGTTCAGGATAACATTGGCTGTGGGTTTGTTACCTATTGCTTTTTTTATTTTGATAAATGTTCCCTCTATGCCTATTTTGCTGAACGTTTTTACCATGAAGAGATGCTGAATTTTATCAAATGCTTTTTCTGCATCTATTGAAATTATCATATGATTTCTGCTTATGCAGTAAATCACGTATATTGACTTGCATATGTGGAACCACCCTTGCATCCCTGGGATAAAACCCACTTGGTTGTGGTATATTTTTTTTAATGTGTTGTTGAATTCAGTTTGCTAATATTTTGTTGAGGATTTTTGCATCTATGTTCATAAGGGACATTGGTCTGTAGTTCTCTTTTTTTGTTGTGTCTTTTCCTGGTTGTTTTTTGTTTTGTTTTGTTTTTGGTTTTTTGTAGCAAAGTGATAGTGGCCTTATAGAATGAGTTAGGGAGCATTTTCTCCTCTTCAATATTGTGGAACAGCTTCAGTAAAATTGGTACCATTTCTTCTTTGAAGGTCTGGTAGAATTCAGCAGCAAATCCATCAGGTCCTGGGCTTTTATTTGTTGGGAGACTTCTAATTCCTTTTTTAAAATTGCTACTCATTATTGGTCTGTTGGGGGATTCCATTTCTTCCTAATTCAAGATTGGGGGGTTGCATGTTTCCAGTAATTTATCTATTTCCTCCAGATTATCTAGTTTGTATAGAGGTGTCCACAGTAATCTCAGATGATCTTTAGAATTTTCATATAAGTGTAATGTTTCCTTTTTCATTTCTGATTGAGCTAATTTGAGTCTTCTTTCTTCATTTCTTTTTTTTTTTTTTCTTTTTTCTTTTTTTTTGAGTTGGAGTCTCACTCTGTCGCCCAGACTGGAGTGCAGTGGCCACTCCCGGCCACCGCAGCCTCGGCCTGCTGGGCTCTGGCGATCCTTCTGCCTCAGCCTTCCAAGTAGCTGGAACTACAGGCGTGCGCTACCATGCCCGGCTAGATCCTTGGTATTTTTTTAACTTCAATTTCATGTAGTTCTGCTGTGATCTTTTTTATTTCTTTTCTTCTGCTAGTGTTGTGTTTGGTTTGTTTGTGTTCTTCTATTTCTTGAGATGTAATGCTAAGTTGTTAATATGTGATCTTTCAGTCTTATTAATGTAGACCTTAAGTATTATAAATTTTCCTCTGAGCAATTTTGATTATGTCTGAGAGGTCTGATAACTTGTTTCACTCTTGTCAATCATTTCAAGGAATTTTTCAGTTTCCATCTTGATTTCATTTATGACCCAAGGATCATTCAGGAGCAAATTGTTTAACTTCCATGTCTTTGGTTTTTCAAGTTCTTCTTGGAGTTAATTTCTGGTTTTATTCCACTGTGATCTGAGATGGTGATTGATATGATTTCAATTTTTAAAAATTTATTTAGACTTTGGAGAATATTTCATGTGCTGTTGAGAAAAAAGCATATTCTGTAGTTTTGGGATGAAATGTTCTGTAGATTCCAATGTTTCTTTGTTGGCTTTCTGCCTTGGTGAACTGTCTATTGCTGTAAGTGGAGTTTTGGAGTTTCCCACTATTATTGTATTGCTGTCTATTTTTGTATGTCTAGTAGTATTTGTTTTATAAATCTGGTTATGTTTTCTCATTGTATTTTGCATGTCTAGTAGCATTTGTTTTATAAAACTGATTATTTTTTTCCATTGGATTGATCCTTTTGTCATTATATAATAACCACCTTTATCTTTTTTTACGGTTGTTAACTTAAAGTCTTTTTTAATCTGATACAAAAATTGCTATTCCTGCTCATTTTTGGTTTCTATCTGCATGGAATATTTTTCCCCACCCCCTTACATTGAGTCTATAGGAGTCTTTGTGAGTTAAGTGGATCTCTTTAAGGTGGCAGATATTTTGGCTGTGTTTTTTAAATCCATTCTGCCAGTCTATATTTTTAGTGAGGCATTGAGACCATTTAAGTTCAGAATTAATATTCTATTCATCACACTGGTTGTTATTTAGTTACTTTGTTTATTTATTTTCTCTATTGTGTTGGTGTTTCATAAGTCCTGTGACTATTATGACTTGCAGCATTTTTTCTACTGGTGTATTTTGAGCTTTTGTTTTGGTATTTAGAACTTCTTTGACTATCTCTTGTAGAGTCAGTCTAGTAGTGACAAATTCTCTCACCATTTGCTTGTCTGTGAAGGACTTTATGTCTCCTTCATTTATGAAACTTTATTTTATGGGATACAAAATTCTTGGCTGACAGTTATTCTGTTTGAAGAGATTGAAAATGGGCCCCAATGCCATCTTGCTTGTAGGATTTCTTCTAAGAAGTCTGCTGTTAGTCTAATAGGCTTACCTTTGTTAAGTTATTTGATGCTTTTGTTTCACTTCTCTTAAAATACTTTCCTTCACATTAACTTTGCACTACCAGGTAAATTATATGCCTTGGGAATGACCTTTTGCAATGAATCTTCTAAGGGTTCTTTGGACTTCTTGTATCTGAATGTTTAGATCTCTGCCAAGACGGGAAGTTTTCCTCCATTATTCCCACAGATAGGTTTTCCAAACCTGTTGCTTTCTCTTCTTCCTCAGGAATACCAATGATTCTTAGTTTTGAACATTTTTGTAATCCCACATTTCTTGGAGATTTTGTTTCATTCTCTTGATTCTTTTCTTTATTGTTATATGTGTTGATTTAAAAACCTTGTCTTCAGGTTCTGAGATCTTTTCTTCTGCTTGTTCCAGTCTACTGTTAGAACTTCCCACTGCATTTTGTACTTCCCTAAATGCATCTTTCATTTCCAGAATTTCAGCTTAGTTTTTTTTTAAAGGTGTATCTTTGGAGAATTTTTCATCCATATCTTGAATAGTTTTTTTCTTCCTTTCTATTGGTTTTCAGTTTTCTCCTGAAGTTCATTGAACAATTTTATCATCAATCTTTTGAATTCTATGTCTGGAATTTCAAAATTTCATTTTGGTTAGGGTTTATTGCTGAAGAGTTGATGTGGTCTTTTGGGGGTTGGAGAACTCTTTTTTTTTCATATTGTCAGGATTATTTTTCTGGTTACTTCTCATTTGTGTAGATGATTTCTTCTTATCTGAGGTTGGCAGGAGGCAGATATAGGCACTGTAGCGTTCCCTTGGTTATATATAACTCACGTTAGTGTGGTGAGTTTCTCAATTGTTAGTTGTGGCAGTCCTGTGCTGTGTACCTACCCTGGCTCATGGCATCCTGAGTGGCCAGAGTAACTTGAAAAGTGTTGTTAGCTGGTGTTTGAAATCAAGCCTTCCCCAAAGCAGAGGTATATCCAGTGTGGTTGGCTATACTGTTGACCTCCAGCCAGGAAGTGGCACTGTGGGAGAAAGCTGGCTATGATGGTGGCTATAGGGTTTCTCCTTGGTGGGTCTTGCTCCAAAGAAGTGCCTAGACTAAGAGTTATGCTCTGAGGATTTCTCAAGTTTCTCTCTGATTTGACCCTTTGTGGGGGAGTGCAGGGGAAAGGAACTGAAGCATTCCACAAGTGTACACTCTTAACTGCCCCAGTGGGGATTAGGAGGGAGTCTCAGGCCACTGGAATAACACTGTTGTGCAGGGCAGGCACAGAAAAGTTCACAAGGGGAGTAAGTGGTTGCTATGGCAATGCATCCCACCTGGCTCCTGTCTTGATCTCAGGCAATTTGCAATCTGAATGTCAAGGTACACCTGGCCTCAGGACCTCAGCTGTTCTCAGGCAACCTGCCCAACTAGGAACTGTCTGAGGCTGCAGAGTTTGACCCTGGGGCCCATTTCCTCCCAAGCAGGCTGGAAAGCAGCTACTTCACCCTGCAAGTGTTGAGTTCCTGAGAAATGGCGGCTGGAGCTTTTTTTATGCACTATTCCATGGTAGAGCATGGCTGTGGGGAGGACAGTTTCCTGTGAGGGGCTGGAGTCCCACAAGCCTGAGCAGGAGCACAGAACTCCTGAATGCTCATCATTCCCCTTCTCCACTGTGTCCAGGCTGTTTGTGTGTCCAGTGGTGGTGCAGGTAAAAGTTCAGTCAGTTCCAGCCCAGGTCAGTGGATTTTTTTTCTTTTTCTTTGTTCTAAGTGACTGTTATCACTCCTTTGGAGACTTGTGGGGTGTGCTGCTGGATCCGTTTCTCTCAAGGTGCTAAGGAAACTCTATCTTGGTTTACTCTGTAGGAGAAACACTCTAGCAGCCTCATGTTGGCCATCTTAATCCTCTCCTTCCTAAAGCATCATTTTTTATGCTTATGTGCCATCCCTATATTTCCTTTGGTGAAGTGTCTGCTAAGGTCTTTAGCTTATTTTTTAATCAAATTGTTTGTTCTTATTGTTGAGTTTTAAGTGTTCTTTGTAATTTTGATTAACAGTCCTTCATCTAATGTATATTTTGCAAATATTTTCTTTCAATCTGTGGCTACTCTTCTCATTTTCTTGAAATTTTATTTCACAGAGTAGAGTTTTTCATTGTAATGTAGTTCAGATTATCAATTACTTCTTTCATGAATCATGCCTTTGGTATTTTATCTAAAAGTGTCATCTTCATACCCAAGGCAGTATAGGTTTTCTCTTATGTTATCTTCTATAATTTTATAGTTTTGGCTTTAATATTTAGGTCTATAAATCCATTCTGAGTTTATTTTTATAAGAAATGTAAGGTGTAAATTCATTTTTTTGTGTATGTGTGTATGTCCAGTTGTTCCAGCACTATTTGTTGAGAAGATTTTCTTTGCTTCATTGTATTGCCTTGGCTGCTTTGTCAAAGAGAAGTTAATTATATTTATCTGGATATATGTCTGAGATCTCTTCTGGTTTTATTGAGTTATTTGTCTCTTTCATTAGTACCACACTATCTTGATTATTGTAGATCATACTAAGTTTTGAAGTTGGGTAGTTTCAGCCTTCCAACTTTGTTCTACTTCAATATTATGTTGATTATTCTGGAAATCTTGCTTCTCTATATCAGCTTTAGAATCAATTTGTCAATATTCACAATATCCATAAGATAACTTGAATTGCATTTAATCAATAGATCAATTTGGGACGAACTGACGTTTTGACAATATTGAGTTTTCCTATCCACAAACATGGGACATTCCTTCATTTTCTTGGTTCTCTAATTTATTTTACTAGAGTTTTGTAGTTTTACCTGTGTAGATTTTGTACATATTTGGTTGAATTTATACCTAAGTATTTCATGTTTTAATTTCAAATTTAACATGGTCATTGACTTTTTTTATATTTACCTTGTCTCCTGCAACCTTGTTATAATCACTTATTAAATATTATAGTAGTTTTTTTCAATTCTTTTACATTTTCTATGTAGATGATTGTGTCATCTACAAACAAAAATGGTTTTATTTTTTCCTATTTTTTTTCATGTGGATGAAACATAGTTTTCTTTTTTTTATTTTAAAGATGTGGGGTATGATTCAGGGTTAGATATGTAAGTTCCTTATTAAGCTGTTTACCTCTTCTTGTCTTACCGTATTTCTAGTATGATGTTGAAAAGATATAGCGAGAGAAGACACGCTTACCTTGTTCTTGATCTTACTAGGAAAGCTTTGAGTTTCTCATTATTACATATAATGTCAGCGGTAGGATTTTGTAGATATTCTTTGTCTAGTTGAGGAAGTTCCCCTCTATTCTGAGCCTACTGAGAATTTTTATTATAAATTGGATTTTGTCAGATGCTTTTTCTGCATCTATTGATATTGCAATGTAATTTTTCTTTTTTAATCTGTTGCTGTGTTGGACAACTTTAATTGGTTTTTGAATGTTGAGCCAGCCTTGCATACCTGGGCTATGTCCCACTTGGTCATGTTGTATAATTCTTTTTATACATTATTGAATCTGATTTATTAATATTTAATTGAAGATTTTTGCATCTATCTTCATGAGAGTTATTGGTCTGTAATTTTCTTGTCTTTTAATGTCTTTGGTTTAAGTGTTTTACTGTATTAAGTTATTATTGGCCTCATAGAATGAGTTAGGTAGTATTCCTTCTGAAACTATCCTCTAAAAAAGACTGTAGAGAATTTCTATAATGTATTCCTTATATGTTTGGTAGAATTTGCAAATAAACCTGTCAGGGCCTGGTGATTTCTCTTCCTGATGTTTATTAATTATTTATTCATTTTAATAGATAAAAGTCAATTCAGATTGTCTATTTCTTCTTGTGTGAGTTCTTGCAGATTGCATCTTTCAAGGAATTAATCCATATCATCTAAGTTATCAAATTTGTAGGCACAGAGTTGGTCATAGTATGTTAATGTCTATGGAATCTGTAGTGATGTCCCCTCTTTCATTTCCTAAAATTAATAATTTGTATCCTCTCTCTGTTTTTTTAGTTACCCTGCCTAAAGTCTTATCCAGTTCGTTGATCTTTTCAGAGAGCCAACTTTTTGTTTAGCTGGTTTTCTCTATTGATTTTCTGTTTTTAATTTTATGATTTCTGCTCTAATTATTACTTCTTTTATTCTGCTCCCTTTGCATTTAATTTTCTTTTATTTTCCCAGTTTCTTAAGGTAAAAAACTTAGATTTTTTATTTTAGATTTTTTCTTTTCTATGTTTTCAGTGCTGCATCTCACAAATTTAATAAATTGTGTTATTTTCATTTAGTTCAAAATATTTCTTTAATTGATCTTGAGATTTTTTTATCCTTGTGTTATTTAGAAATGTATTAGTTAATGTTCCTGTATTTAAGGATTTTCCAGTTATCTTTCTGTTCTTTATTTCAAGTTTAATTCCATTATGGTCTGAGAGTAGACATTGTATGACTTCTATACTTTCACATTTGTTAAAGTGTATTTCATGGCCCAAAATATAGTCTATCTTGGTGAATGTTCTATGTGAACTTGAGAAAAATGTGTATTCTGCTGTTGCTGGATGAAGTAACCTGTACATGTCAATTACATCCAATTAATTGATGTTGTTGAGTTTGACTGTGCCCATACTAATTTTTTGCTGGTTGGATTTTTCCATTGCCAAGAGAAAGCTGTTAAAATCAACAACTATAATAGTGGGTTTATCTGTTTCTTCATGCAGTTCTGTTAGTTTTTGCCTCATATAGTTTGGTCTTTGTTTCTCTGTTGTTAGGTAGATACATGTTAAGAACTGTTATGTCTTCCTTGAGAATTCATCCCTTTATCTTTATCTTTATGCATTGCCCTTCTTTATTCCTGATAACCTTCCTTGCTTTGAAATCTGCTCGTCTGAATTTAATATAACTACTCTTGTATTCTTTTGGTTAGTTTCAACATGGCATTGCTTTCACCATTTCTCTATGTTCAATTCATATGTGTCTTTATATTTAAAGTGGAATTCTGTCTCTGTTTTGTTTTGTTTGAGTTGGGGTTTCACTCTGTAGGAGTGTAGTTACACAATCTTGGCTCACTGCAGCCTCGACCTCCTGGGCTCAGGCCACCCTTCTGCCTCATCCTCCCAAGTAGCTGGGACTAGAGGTGCATACCACCACCTGGCTAATTTTTTTTCATAGAGACAAAGTCTCACTCTTAGGATGGTCTCAAATTTCTGAGCTCAAGCAATCCTCCCACCTTAGCCTCCCAAAGTGCTGGGATTGCAGGAGTGAGCCACCATGCCCTGCCTAAAGTGGGTTTCTTGTAGACAGCATATAGTTATTTTTTAATTCACTCTCTCTGATAATCTCTCTTTTAATCTGTACATTTAGACCATTAATGGTTAAAGCAATTATTGATACAGTTGGATTAATATCTGCCATATTTGTTACTTTTTCCATGTGTCACTCTTATTATTTATTTTTGTCTTCTACCCTTTTTCTGTCCTTTGTGATTTTTTGTTTGTTTGTTTTTATAATCAGTATTTTTTATTATGATATTGTGGGGTATGGTCAAGGATTAGGTATACAAATATGCTTCGTTCAGGTACCCTTGTTGACAAGAGGTGTCTTCCCGTCCCCAGACAGATATTGACTACCATTAATCCCATTTCCCCATCCCCCCCCATAGTTTCCCATCTCTGTCAGTCATTTTCTTACAGTATTATATTGGATGTTCAAAGTACACTATATGAGTGAGAACATGTGATACTCAGATCTTTGTTTTTGTGAGAGGTCACTCAGTATTATAGATTCTAGTTCCATCCAAGTTGCTGCGAAATTCATGATTTTGTTCTTTTTTATGACTGCGTAGTATTCCATCGTGTATATGTACCACTTTTTTTTAATCCAGTCCTCTTTTGATGGACAGCATGGTTGCTTCCAGGTTCTTGCTATTGTGAACAATGCTGCGATAAACATAGTGTGCAGGTATCTTTCCTATAGAGTGATGTGTGTTCTTCAGGGTATATTCCCAGTAGGGGGATTGCGGGGTCATACGGGAGGTTGGTGTTTAGAGCTTTTAGGAATCGCCACACTGCTTTCCACAGAGGAGCAACTGCTCTTTTTGAAGACTATGCTTTCCTGCATGACTAACTGCTCTGACCTCCTAGAGCCAGTTTCCCCTGCACCAGATTTAACTAGAACGTATTTGCATAATCATGCTGATAACTTCAATGTTGCATGGTGACGGCAGGAGTCAGAGCCTTTCGCTGAAGCAGCCATGGGCTTGGCATGTGACCCCTTTTCTATTGCAATCACAGAAGCAGCTTTGCATTGGTGAATCTGACTCCCCTCTTTCACTTCTCCCCCCTGCGATGTATAATCTGAGGCCTATACATTTATTGATTTATTTATTTTTTGAGTTGGAGTCTCACTGTCGCCCAGACTGGAGTGCAGCGGCCGCTCCCGGCCCCCGCAGCCTTGACCCGCTGGGCTCCGGCGATCCTTCCGCCTCCGCCTTCTGAGTAGCTGGAACTACAGGCACGCGCCATCACTCCCGGCTAATTTTTGATTTATTGTAGAGATGAGGTCCGCCAAGTTGCCCAGGCGGGTCTCGAACCCGCGGGCTCAGGCAATCCACCCACCTCAGCCTCCCAAGGCGCGGGATGACAGGCTGCGTCACCGAGCCTGGCTGCCTATAAATGTTGAATCGATAAATATTTCAACCAGCTTCCGATATGTCTACTTATGCTTTGGTTACATTCTACCCAGCTCATAAGTGCCAGAGAAACATTTGCTATTTATCTGACAAAGGATGTGCATCCAGAATGCATCAAGAACTATTATAACTCGGTAACTAGAAAACAAACAATTGAATAAAAACTGGGAAAAAAACACAATAGACACGTCTCAAAAGAAAATATACAAGTGGACAATTTGCGTATGAAAGATGTTCAACATTAGTATCATAAAATGCAAATTAAATACACAACAAAATAATCACTTAATAGGTAACATTACCAAAAAAAACCTGCCAATACCAAATATTGGCAAGGGTGTGGAGTAACTGTAACTTTCATAAATTTTCAGTAGAAATGTAAAATTTTATAACCATATTGATTGTTTCGCAGTTTCTTTTTTTTTTTTTTTTTTGAGTTGGAGTCTCACTCTGTCGCCCAGACTGCAGTGCAGTGGCCGTTCCCGGCCACCGCAGCCTCGACCCGCTGGGCTCTGGCGATCCTTCCGCTTCAGCCTTCCAAGTAGCTGGAATTACAGGCGTGCGCTACCATGCCCAGCTAATTTTTTGATTTATTTAGAGATGAGGTCTCACCAAGTTGCCCAGGCGGGTCTCATACCCGTGGGCTCAGGCAATC
>CAUYQG010013198.1:0-16294 GCA_963574415.1 Tarsius wallacei | reverse complement strand
CAGCCTCGACCTGCTGGGCTCCGGCGATCCTTCCACCTCAGCCTTCCGAGTAGCCGGAACTACAGGCGCGCGCTACCATGCCCGGCTAATTTTTTTGATTTATTGTAGAGATGAGGTTTCGCCTGCCCAGGCGGGTCTCGAACTCGCGGGCTCAGGCAATCCACTCACCTCAGCCTCCCAAGGTGCGTGATTACAGGCTGAGCCACCGAGCCCGGCGGGAGTACAAATATTATACCCGTTATATAGATGTGGAAACTCTAACTGACTGTTTTGATTCTAAAGCACTTTTAATCACTAGATCTGTGGACTCCAAATGACTTTGGTTGTGCACCTCTCTCAGGACAAATTTTTTTAGCATGCACTTATATGTATGTGTATGTTGCTTATAAATTATATACAAGTACTACTGTCAATCTGTTTGTTAAATATTCATAAACTTGAACTTCATTCTTACCTTTTTAGATAAAAATTTTGAATATCAATAAAAGTTTGAATATAGTTTTCCATCCTCTATGTGAAAGTCTTGTGGTCTTACTTTGGAGGACACATACCAAGAATCTCCTTATGCCTAAGGTATTTCATGATTCTCTCACACACACACACACACACACACACACACATATCTTTGAGTAAAGTGGTATTTAATAAAAATCCTACTTGCTACTGGAATTCAGGTCTAGTTCCAGGTCTCTCATCACAGGCCACTTACCTTTCTCTGGAGTTTTGTCAAGAAAACAGGGTAATACGGAGGAGATATTCTAAAATTCTCCATTGGCTGTGTGTATCTACATTTCCTGCAGAGATTATGAAAGGCAGATTCTGGGATCCCGCTGCTGGAGAGACTGGCTTTATAGATTTGGGACTGGATGTAGGAATCTGCATTCTTATCAGGCTCCCTAAGTGGTATTGGCCACAACTTGAGAGCCATAAAACTTGAATTCAAAAGGTGAAAAAAAAAAAAAAAGACCAAACCTGAATTCATATCTGCCATTTAAAAAGTGGATGACTTAGACCATTCATCTATTCTTGTACTTGTTGAATTTCTTCAACTATAAAATGAGAAAGATTATGAAGCCCAAGACCACTTTGCAAAATTGTTTTGAGAATTAAATATGTGATCATTTTGTCAAAGGATTTTATAAAATGTAACACATGAATATGTGACACCCAAAAGTTTTGTTAATCTATTTTTTTAACCTATTAAAATATGTTAATCTATTAAAAGATGTTTTCTTCATACTATGGTATTCTATATATTGTAGATTACTTTTAATTTCAAAGAAAACATAGTTGTGAGCTTTTCTATCCTATTCATTTGGGTCCCAAGGGAAGGGACCACGGCTTATACTTCTTTGCATGAATGGAGAAGAGAGAAGCGATTAAGAACACAGACTTTAAGTTTAGGCAAACATGGGCTCTGCCCCAGCTCCTACATGATTAATTAGTGCAAACTAATTAATTAACTTCCACTTCTTTATTTGTTAAGTAGTGAGCCTAATTAATTCTACCTTTCAAATTTTTATAATGATGAAGTGTGATAACATAGCCAAAATTTATTGCACACTTGCTACATACCAGGTATTGTTCAAAGTGCTTATCATTTTACTCACAAAAATCCTATGATTTTGAATGGAGGTCCTATGGGGCCCCCATTTTACAGATGAGAAAAATCAAGGTATACGGAGTTAGATGGTGGCACTAGGACTCAAATCTCTGCTGTATGACACCTGAACCACCCTTTTTCCACTTGTAACGCGACCTCTTAAAAAAATGAAAGCTTGTACATCTCAGCACACCAGCAGGTTCACAGTGACTCCTCAAAAGATGTGACATTATTTTTATTGTTATTATTTGAGTTCCTCATAGCTTCTTGCAGAATGTTTTTTGTAAGTTAGTTGTTTAACAAATGTGTGCTGATTTGATTTCAAAAGAGCTGTGTTATATCCTCTTGGGCTTCTAAGATATATATTCAGTGGGAAAAGACTTTTATTTTTCAGGCTAATATGATTTGTGTGACTGCTTTTAGATTAAGTTACTGTCTTTTATTTACAAAAAAAGATTAAATGAATATGTTCAAATCTGAGAACTTCAAAATCCCCTTTGTTAAAAACTGTTTAGA
Organism: Tarsius wallacei; assembly: GCA_963574415.1. Classification (NCBI taxonomy): domain Eukaryota; kingdom Metazoa; phylum Chordata; class Mammalia; order Primates; family Tarsiidae; genus Tarsius; species Tarsius wallacei. The sequence goes on along the minus strand of CAUYQG010013198.1, from coordinate 14,175 downwards.
AAATTTCCTTTGTAAGACAAGGAAAAGACCACACAGGGCCAATTTCTAAAATAACTCGATTTCACTAAATGGCACTTTTAGTGTTTTTCAAAACCCATATATAGAACTCTTTATTGGTTCTGTTTGTCTGTTTTTGATAGCTCTTATATTCACTAGTCCACAGTATCTGATATATTCCTGTTCAGTGCTTTGTGGCTTGCTCTTTCTCCCCTGTTCACAGGATCAACTTGTTCATTTGTTTATAAAATGGGGAGCTTTACCTGAGGAATGCCAGAGAGGCAAATTGAAATCTCTGGAAAAAACTAAAAGTTAGGCCAGAAAAAATTGAGATGGTTTCATGTCCCATCTCCTTTGCCTTTATTTTAGCTGTTTAAATAGTGGGATGAAACTGTCCTATGAGAACGTTCTCAAATGCTAAGCCCCAAGGTAATACAACAATTCCCCTCAAGCATAACCTAAAGCTGTCTTTCTACCCTACCCTCAGACAGTGTAATTTTTTAGGTTATAGTCTAAGGAATCCTAACTGAAAGGGCCTAATTAATAGGCTGAAGTCCTCTGAATTTAGCCTTTGCTAGCTAATTGGAGGAAATATGTTGGTGAGTCAAGGCCCTTGCCTTAGTTAACCATCTGCCTGCAAGCTTTTTGGCCTCGTTGTCAGGATGGTAAATGACAGGTATGTCAGCCCAGCAGAAAGCCTGGCTTTTAGAAGGACCTATAGCTAGATTCCCCTTAGCCCTGATGAAAAGCAGTCCTGTGAGTGTCCTCAGTGTTCACGCCAATACTAGCTGCCCATACCATGACTGTCTCTAGTGCAGTCTTCGGCCTTAATCATCTATTCATCTGGTTTCAATCACTAAGTAAGAGGAACAATTATTTGGATGAGTAGGAGAGGCTGGCTTTGGGTGCTCACAGAGTCTTCAGATCCCAGTGTGATTAAGGACCCTGAGACATACCTAGGAATAAACTTGGCCAATATGTCCATCCCAAGAATAAAAATGGAATCTTTTGCTCAAAAGTTTTTAAAAAATAGTATTGATCAAGCTGAGTAAAAATTGTCATCATGATACTTACAACAGAAGTGACTGTATCAGTCAAAGCAAACTGCTGTCACAAACATCCCAAAATTTCAGTGGTATTCCATAATCAAAGATTTAGATCTATCACTTGATTCACAGTCTGGGATGGGAAGTGGGGTGGAGTGGAGCTCCGTTCCACACAGTCATTTAGAGACTCAGGCACTTCCTGTCTAGTCTCTGTGCCATCTTTTAGGGCATTGGTGTCCTGCACTGGAGCCTCTGTATCCAGTCTGCAGACAGTGGAAGGTCGTGTGGAGGACTGTGAGATTTTTAGGGACTGGACATAGAAAATCCCATACTTTTTAAATGGGCTCAATCTGGTGACCCCCTCAAACTTATATGGGTGGTTGGGAAGTGTTTATCTAGCTACACTCCCAAAAAGAAAACTGCATGAGCTTCTAGCCACTACATGGGCTTCTAGCCACAATGATCTTGAAACATTCAGTGTATGGTTATATTTACTTACAGAGCTTGGTTATCTTTTGTCCTGCAGAATATATTCTTCTGATATGATAAGCACAGGCAGTGCTACTGCTCTCCAGAAGATCCTGTTCAACTTTTTTTTCTTTCTGACTTTTGATCTTGGGTTTTTATCCTGTTCCTATTCTTTTTTAGTTGTAATTAGCTTTAGGCATTCTGTGTCAGCCTCAGTGCTACCCAGGGTCACCTCCCCACTCTCCTCCTCAGGGGAGATGGCAAAAGTGCTACTGTGTTTATCCAGCTTTTGGTCACTATTCAGCCTGCTGTCTTTTAAACCCAACACTTAGTGAAACCAAAAGAAAACGTTTTGTGCACCAGACCTGAGAGAAGAAGGGCACAAAGTTTCAGATTCAGTGCTTTATAACCCCTCTAATATGAAGCCGCATCACCAGTTTTGTGACCACAACACTGGGGCTATATAATGGTCTTTACTTTTAAATTCCAGATTCTTTGGATTTGAGTAGCTTGACCACTTCCTCAGTACAGTTAATAAAGGGGGGAGGGCATACTTTTCCTCTCAAATTTAATTGAATTTAATTGAACTGTATTAAGCACCTAGAGTTGGTTATTAACATAGACAGAGATATACAAAAGAATAAGCCACCTCTTGTTCCCTTGGGGAGCTGATCGACTAAGGGAGGAGGCAACTCGGTAGCATATAAGCATTCTGCTGTGTTTATGGGTTAGTTATGAAACAGTTTATGAATATGACAATAAGGGTGCATGCCAGAATATTATGCGAACATAAAGAGACATTATTTTGTCCTATAACAGTGGCGAATGGTTTCTTAGAAAACATTCAAACTAGAAGTTGAAAAATGAGAAAGACCTTGCTAGGCAGAAGAGAAAGAGGAGGAAGTCACCTGCCTGGTAGTGAGTACTTTACAAAGGAAATCATGGTGCCTTTAGGGAATAGTGAGGACTTGAGTGTGACTAGATCAGAGGGTGTGGAGGGGAAAAGAGTGAGATTTGAAGGTTGGGAGGATATTTGAGAACCACATTTGTGCAGGGTCTAAAAACCATACTTTGGAATTAGGGTTTTATAAGTTAAATATGGGGAATAGCAAATATCACTTTAGTAGGGTAATAGTAAGATCAGAGTCACACTTTAGAAAACTAAGTATAGCAACAGAATTGACAAGAGATTAGAGAATTTTTAAACTCTCATATTGAGTTTGTGCATATAGAGATATTCTCTTTTTCTCTTTTAAAGATACACTTATAAGCACAAATTGATACAATTAATATTACCATTGCTTTTTTCTCCCATGCATATTTTTCAAGGGCCACAAATATAGCTCTGAGATAATCTTTTAACTAATTGAAATGTGGCGTGTAGTTCCAATGTTTGAAACTGGTAGAGAAGCTTACATCAGAATAACCTTCTTACCAATAGTAATTATAAATTCTTGACAAAAATATAAGCAATGACAGAAATTGTTTATTGGCACTAGGAGCAAGTAAAAGCAGGCTGAAAGTAACAAAGATTCAACTTGTAAAAGAAGGAAATATGCCTAAGGTATGACTTTGACCCTGAAGGTCCTCCTTTACCCCGCTTGTTAAGTGACTGAAAGGGTTCAGACAGAAGGCAGGAAGTTTACTGGCATGAAGAATTATAGAACTGAATTCAGGGTTATCGGAATGACTAGGAATTAAGGAGGAGATGCCAGAAAGGAAAGACTCACAGAGGGAGGAGCACCGAAATCCACAAATAAATACCCCTTTAATCCTTGGTTGATTTCTTGAACCGTACTTGTTGCAGGGAAAGAGTCTGTGAAGCCCAGGAAGAAAATAAAAGCCACAAAGTGAAAAGAACTGAGCCAATAATTCAGCAACTTCTTACTAAAGGTATATAGCATTTGGAATTTTAGTTCCTCCCAAGTTAAAGAGGCTTGGCTAACACCTTAAGTTTTCCATTGAAACCTAGGAGGGCCATGCTTTAGGAATAAGGAATCCATCCTGGGACTGAGGGATTTAACCTAGGACTAAGGGAAAAACTGGAATAGACTCACTTTTAAAAAGCCTCCTTTTTACCTTACAATAATTTAACTGCCTGATAGAACAAATTTTAACATCGTTTGGAGAAAGAGAACCGAAAACCTCTACAATATACTGTTCACAATTTCCAGTATGCCATCAGCAATTACTAGACATGCAAAGAAACAAGAAAATGTAACAGAGTCAAATGAAAAATGAGTCAATATAAACAGACCCATAAGTGACTGTGATATTGAAATTGGCAGATAGGGACTTTAAAATAACTGTAAAATCTGTTAAAGAATTTACTTGACAAGATAAATAGAATGAGTGAAGAGATGGGAAATTTCAGCAGTGATATGGAAATAGTAAGAAAAAGAACTAAATGGAAAAATTCAAGAATTGAAAAAAATTAAATATTTGAATTTTTTTTAAATGGAAGGAATTAATAGCAGATTTAACACAACTCAGTAATAAAAAGACAATAAAAATTAGAAAAGACATGAACAGACACTCCCAAAAAGAAGATGTATGAACAACCAATATGTGCTTGGCACGATACTTAACATCATTAGTCATCAGGGAAATGGAAATTGAATACTCCTTTACAGCCATTAGAATTGCTAAAATTAAAAAGGCTGACAACACCAAAGGATTGCCAACATTGGAACTCTCATACATTGCTGGGGTTATGCGTATAATGATATAATCACTTGGGAAGTTTGTGTGTTAGTTCTTTACAAAGTAAAACATATATTTACCCAACAGTTTCACTCATGGGTGTTTGTCTGGTGGAAGTGAAAACATATAGCCATAAAATGACTTGTACAAATTTGCAGATTTATTCATACTAGCTAAAAACTGTAAATGGGTAAATATCTTATGGTATATTCAACAGTGGAATATTAGGAATGGAAAGGAATGGTGTCCAAATATATGCAACACAAATGAATCTCAAAAATAAGCTGAATAAAAGAAGGCAGTCCTTTATTTCTTATAAAAATGTAAAGTTATACAACAGATAAAATGTAGCTATGGTGATAAAAATCAGAACAGGAACTTCCCATGAGTGATGAGAGGGGAAATTGGAAGGAAAGGGCACAAAGAAAGCTTTTTTTGGGTTAATGGAAATGTTTTATATCTTTATTGGCATCATGGTTACATGAATATGTACATTTGTTAAAATGTATCAAAACATTTGAAATCAATATATTTGATTATATGTACATTATAAGTCATAAATAGAATGGATGGAAATTACAAAGGAATGTAAAATAGTGAGTGGTTTACTATGCCACATGCAGCAATTAAGATAAGACTGCCTAGATTTGAGTCCTGAAGGCAGTGAGTTATAATGGCTAAGAGCATGGTTGCTGCATCAGACAAAGCTGGGGTTTTGAATCACATTGCAAATACTTTATGAATGTAGGCAAGGTACTAAGCTCTTCTTGGGTCCTGTGGAATGGAGAAGATAAAATTAGAATCTACCTTATAAGGTTGTCCTCAGTATAGTGCCTGGCACAGAAATGCAGTCGATACATTTAAGCAGTAGTCATTATTAAATAGCTCTTCAGCTGGACCTTCATTGCCATAATGCAGTCAAAAATACTGGTATAACCATGAAGATTTTGAGATTTAGATATCTGCAAACTGCATTAGGCTGCAATTTAAATAACGCAGACAATATTTCACAGCATATGATTAAGTACTCTAGCAAATCCTATTTTTGTTATCCATTTCAGACTAAGTAGCTTGAATAATAGTTTTACCAAGAAAAACTATTCACTTTAAAATATCTTTCTTGAGTCACTTGTAAAAAATTTCATACATTGATATATCAGGACTTTTTCCCCCCAAATACTGTAGTCCCACCCTCGGTTTCCCATAAACACATAATCAAAGGTGTATATCTTTCTAGTACATTTAATGTATATGTGTGTGTATGTAATGTTATAAACAAGATGTTGCTCATATATAAAATATATATTCTCTCTCTATAGAGAGAGAGAGAGACATTTGCACTTAGAAATCATATGTGTGAAGGTTTCTGTTTACCTATAAAGCTGGCTTATTCTTCTTAGGCAATGATGGACTTTTATTTACTTAAACAGCTCCCTAGTGATGGACATCTGAGTATATCCAAGTTTTCATTATCATGAACAACTGTGACATCTTTATTGATGTATATTTGGCACTTGTGTTAATAATTTTCTCTAATAAATTGTAAAAAGTTACCTTGCTAACTGGAAGAGTTTGAACAAAATTTATTGGGTTTTTTTTTTTTTTTTGGTAAGAGAAAAAACTGTGTGTGTGAGTGTGTGTATGCATAAACAGTAAAAGAGTAAGCATCAGAATGTGAAGAGTTTTCTAGGTGGTAGAAGAAATGGTGGTTTTCATATTTCTGCATTTCTCATTTTTAAATAAAGAAGAATTATGTTAAAATTTATAAAACATTTGACTTAGGGTATTTCAGATAACCACCATCAACAGGGCACATAACACTATACTGGACACTATGCTGAGTGTCTTTCATGCACAAAATTACTTAAATTTCCTGCACAAAGATGTGAGATAGTACCATTATTGACACTGATATGAGAAAACTGGGGCTTGGAGTATGGCTGGTCAAGGGTAGAGTCTGGATTTCAACCCTGATTTTGCAAAACACTATAGTCTAAATAGTCTGGGATGAATTCATTTTGCTGTGAGAGTCTTTGAGGCCCAGATTCATATTCAGACTTTACAAAGATGCAAATAATACAGTGAAACCTAGATAATCATTGCCCTAGGAGGCTTGTTTAGTCAAAAGTGATGCTTCCATGACAGTCAATAGCTGCAGAAGCCAACTTGGACATTAGAAAAGTTATACTTCCCTGAGTCCCTATGTCCTGTCCAATATCTAGCTTCTTCTAAAATAATAATAATTAGTATTATTATAAAGAACAATAATCAATTGCATGGTGTGTGGAGGTAGGGGAAGGTCTTTAGTTTGCTAATATTTGATCTATTTTTATATTCCAGATTGGTATTACTCTCTCTTTCTCTCTCTTCCCCTTCATTTGGAATCTTGCATTTTCTTTCTGTCCAAGAGGGCCATTCAGTAACAAAAAAGAACCCAAATTCTCAACTTCCCAGTGTGTGTACCTGTGATTTTGTAGCCCTACCTATGCACTCATCCCTGCTTCAGTCATAAAGGGTTTTAATTTCTAGTGACATCAAAGTGGTTTGTGCTTTCAAAAAGTGCCCCTCACTGTGAAGCCCAAATGTGAAGCCTGAGATTGGCCAAGGGCACACACAGCCTGCTTCTCTGGCAGTCGGGGCAGCACAGTGGTTCTGCTGTAGTCCCTGTCATGTGAGAGTGATGGGTGACTGTGTGGACATCTTAGCGGACCCAATCTACCTTGCACTCAAACACCCTGCAGAAACATGGTCTTGCTGCTGGGGGGAGAAGTTGCTCAGAGGCTATTTTGGTAGCTTTAGCTCTACGCTCTCAGGTTTGAGGTGAGAAAAAATGTCTAAGTGCCTTTCTAACTTTCTTCCTGACCTGTTTTCTTCTATGACCTGTGATGTGTTGGAGGTCACACTCCCTGGCCTGGAAGAGACCATTGCTAGCATTTCTTCCCAACTCTGTGATCAGGAATAGGTTGATAGCTTAAAACTAGATATAAGGGGAATCTTTACACCATTGAAAATTAGAAAATGCTACATATCAGAGAACCCTAGTTTCTCATCCCAAGAGAATCTGTTGTTTAACATTTGCCAGCGCTGACAGCACTTCTATAATCCTTCCATTTCTGCTCACACATACACATACACACATGCAATGCAAAGCAAACCCAGAAACAACCATAGCGTTTGAAGGGTGTCACCATAGGTTTTCTTCCATGGGGCTATGGTGATTTCCACGAGGAAAAAATTGTGTTCCTTTTTTCTCCCCATCTTGAATTTTGCTTTTATTTCCAAAAGGCCAAATATAGGCTAACATTGTTTTCTCTCTCCCCTAGTGGATGGCTGTATTCATAGAGCAGCTGGGCCCTGTTTGCTCGCTGAGTGTCGTAACCTGAATGGCTGTGATACTGGACACGCAAAAATCACGTGTGGTTATGACCTACCAGCGAAGTGTGAGTACAACTTTTGCGAACACTGTTTCAAAATCAGATGAGCCCTTTTACCTTGTTTTATTTATCAAGTATATTATTGGAAAGGAAATGACAGTGGTGGTATTTAATTATATGTGCTTGTGTTCAGATTGAGTATGAGGTAATAAAATGTACTTTCCAAATATGTCTCCAAAAAAAAAAAAAAAAAAAATATATATATATATATATATATATATGATGTTTAACTGTGGGTGATTTTTGCTCAAGTCTTTGACAGAGTATCTCTGAAACAGGGAAATAAAAATATGAGCAAAATATACGTTATAGCATTTAAGTGCCACAGAGTGACAGCATCTGGAAATGATGCCAATTTCTTATTCCTTGTTCAGGTTTCTTGATTTTGGATGTGTTTAGAGCAAAGGAGATCAAAGTGATGTATTGTGTTTTCAACTGCCATGTAAAGGCTGATTGGCAATTACAGCCAAGGCATCTGTCACACTTTGCTTTCAGGAAAACCAATGGAATCTGGTTGTCAGTATGAGAATGCCTTTGCTCTTTGAATGCAGAATGGTCAAAATTTCCATTATATTTGAATAGAGAGAAGTATTGCATTTGATTGACCTTGTTGCTTGGTCGTTCAGCCAACCGGGTGGAGTGGTATGGAATAAAAACACTTAGAGAGAAGCTGGTTAAAGGCACAGCTTTTTTTTTTTTTTTAATCATATAATCTTCAGGGTTTGGGGATGGAGGTAGAGTTTCATCATATCATTAAGGTGTGCATTGACCCAGAAACTGAGACACCAATTTATTGATTACCCTATTCACCTGCTTCTTATGATACTGCCTACATCTGTGACTACATTTTGTGTAAACATGAAGCTGCTTTAGTTTTTTGTTTAGTAATAGAGAAAACATGACTAAAAAATTAGAATACAATATGTAGGAAACTATGGGTTATATATAGACAGGTTGTGTAAGAATGAATATCCTGTGGATAGTTCCTTTAAAAGTATGTTTAAATTTGATGATTTGTAGTAAACAGTAATATATTAGAATAGTATATTTTATAAATAAAATATTGCATTCTATATTTCTGTCAGTGGGTTGGTAGTGAAAGTGCAGTCATATGTGGCACAACAATTTTTCAGTCAATAATAGATTGCATATATGATGGCAATCCCATGAGATTATAATACGGCTTGAGTATCCCTTTATCCAAAATGCTTGGTACCAGAAATGTTTTAGATTTCATATTTTGTTTAGGTTTTAAATATTCACATATACAAAATGAGATATCTGGGAGATGGGACCCAGGACCAAATATAAAATTCATTTGTTTCATATATGCCTTGTAAACATAGCCTGAGGGTACTTTTATACTGTACAATAATTTTGATAATTTCGTGCATGAAACAAAGTTTTGGCTGTGTTTTGACTGTGTTTGACTGTGTCACATGAGATCAGGTATGTGAAATTTTCCACTTGTGGTGTCATGTTGGCACTCAAAAGTCCCAGAGTTGGAGCATTTTGGATTTTGAATTTTTGGATTAGAGATTCACCCTGTACTGTATTTTTACTGTGACCTTTGCTATATTTATATACACAAATACTTACCATTGTGTTATAGTTGCCTACAATATTTAGCCCAGTAACATGTACAGTTTGGAGCCTAGCAGCAATTGACTTTCCCATGGATCCTAGGTGTGTAGTAGGCTATGCCATCTAGATTTGTGTAAGGATACTCTGTGATGTTTGCAAAAGACTAAATCACCTAATAACACATTTCTTAGACCATGTTCCTGTTGTTAGTGACATATGACTGTATATCAACTGTATACTGCTTAATTTTTCCTTTAATGACTTTTCATTTTTTTCCTTCTTTCTTAGTGTTTTTACCTTGAGTGAAAGAGTTAAATCATGTGTTAAATGGCCTCTATTTGAAATATTTATGCTAAATAAAGCCTTTTGTATACAATGGTGTTTAAAGAAGTTCTCCCTCTAACTTATGATCTGAGTATTAAAGGTGATTTTCCTCTCCAGGATACAAATGTCGGTCCCTTTTCTTACTAACACTGTGCTACCTTCATGATCTAGCTAACCCCTACTGCCTTGAGAATAAGCAGATTATTGACTGTTTTCAGACTTTCATTTTTCCTTAAAGCAAGTAGTAGTTCTGTTTTCCTAATGATTGACTATTCTCTTTCTTGTGTATTACAACATAAATTAAAATACATCTGCAACTCTGAACTTTCTAAAGACAGATAACTTCAGAATCATGAAATATACCTAGATAAAATGGTGGCTCTAGTGTATGGGTTAGCACTGTGATAATTTTTTTTTAATGTGCTTCCTCCTGTTTGACGTCCATCTGAATAAGTTATTCAGCAACCTTTGAATGCCATTCATCTTCTTTCAGCGTTGTTGAAGATTTGTACCGTACCAAAGATCAATAAGCCAATACCCGTGCTTGATGAATTCCAGTGATCGAGTCGTATCTTTGAACTGAGGTGTGACTTTCATGGGCATCCCAGGACAAATGGGTCTTTGTGGGACAAGGACTCTAGAATGAAAAGTCAGTCAACAGGACAAGCTACAGACTCCACAAGAGCTAAGATTCTGAGAGCCTGACACATGCTGAAGTCACCACATGTAGGCCACAGGGCACGTTTAGTAAAAAATTTTTCAATAGAACAGAAATTACTAGACTGGCATGATAGTGTCACCTCATAAAAGTTATAAATATGAAATATTTGTGAATATGTCTTAGCTTTTCTGTATATTTAAAAAGATTAATGATTTATATTAAAAGCATAAAGGAAAGCAATATGAGATGGGTAATAATAACTTACATTTTTATGCCACTTGATAGTATTTCCACATGCCCTTATATTTTAAATTATGTTTTATAAATATTGTATGTGTGTTCATTTTCCCTTTCCCTATCCCTGAGAGAATTTTTTTTCTCATCAATTTGGTTCATCCATTTCAGAGTCATTAACAATCCACAGATGTGCTTTTGTAGTGAGAGAATGAAAAGGGAGCTCATTACATACTGTTTGGGTCATTTTTCCCTCCATATTTAATAATTCCATGACAGTTTGACAGCAGAGACTAGTTTCCCTCTGTCCTCTGAGACAGAGAGTTTATCATTATAGGCCTGCTAATGCCAGCCATCCAGCCACAAGTGATAATATCTTCATGCATCAGCAATTTGTTTGGAAAATGCTGTTGTCTGGGTTGCAGGCAAACTTGATATTTTTGAGCTGGTTTGGGCTTATTTTATGTTTGACCAATTAATCTATTCATAAATGGTTGTATTTGAATTAATTGTACTTATAGTCTGTGCTCTGTAACTCATCCTGGAATGATAAGTCCCAGATATTTAGTGTATTCCTCACTGCTTGGATGTTTTGAATTATTTCTTTTTGATGCTAAGGAGATCCAAACATTCTTTTCAGGTCTTAAGAGTGGAAAGAATATTGTCCAATGTTTCATTGAAATAAGGAAATGACTTACGAAGTGGACTAAGGACTATTTCTATAATTGGATCTTTTGAGAATCTTCTTTTCTATGATATTAGATTTTGGAGGTTTCATAATAACATTTATATTTCTATAGATTTTTAGAAGCTTGTTGACATGTGGGATATTTCCACCAGATAGCTTCATGCATGCAAGATTTGTCTATCTCAATTACAGTTCCAGTGCCAATATCTAGCATCATGTCTCTTAAATATGTGCTGGATTAATGTGACTAAATGAAGAAAAAAGAATGAATTATTTCAGGAAGCTTTCACCTGGAAAATGGCTTTTTTGAATTGTTGCTTCTACTTCTATACTTTTCCTCCTGCAATCTGTTCTGCACAGTCCTAGGAAGTCACTGTACCTGAATCTGGAGTCCTTGTAATTTTCTACAAGGCTCTACATGTTGTGACCTTTAACTCTGACATCATCTCCTTCTGTGCTTTCCTTCGCTCACATAGCTGCTTTGCTGATCTTCACAACCTTTGCATTGTTAATCCCTCTGGAATTCTATTTTTCCAGCTACCTCTTCTAGATACCTTCAAGCGTGGCTTGTCTCCTGCCTACTGCAACCCTTGTTCAACTATAACATCAGGTATCACTCTAACTGACCTATTTATACTTGCTTCTCTATTTTATTTATATTTGCTTATTTGTAGAATTTAACCTTTAAGAGTATTATATCATCACTTATTTGTTTTCTGTTTCCCTCTTCCAGAATAAGGACACAAGGGCTTTCTTTTATATCTTTTAAATTTACTGCTGTCTTCATATAGCTTACAAAAATGCCTGACATATTAGGGACTCAAAAGATATTTGTGGAATGAAAGAGTAAAATGTAACTCTAATCCTCTCAAAATCTGTCAGTAGATTTTTTCCTTACACACAGACTTGTTAGCCTGATTACCTTTGGCCTTCCACGATTTGCTACCATATCTTGAACTTCTTATAACCTTTTGTTGCAATATGAATTGCTCACAATGGTATGTCTGTGTATGGGGTCTGTATCTGGGGTTATCTAGAAAACTCTTTGTTCCTTTCCACCTGTCTTCCACACTCAGCTCAGATATCACTTCTGCCACGAAACAGGTCTTCTCTTATCACCTCAGCTAAAAGTGTCTTCTTTTTTTCTTCAAACTCCAGAACACTAAGTGTTAACACACTGAGGGCCCTTTTCACTTGCAACTTTGTATCATTGTATAGGCAAACTTTTCACCTTTAAACAGAGTCTATTGTATACTTGGAAAACAGAAAAATATCTATCACATGAATTATTTGTTGAAAGCGTCAAAACTTCTTGATAATTGGTAATGGGTGGGATGCAAAGGAAAAGTTATGCTAATATTCCTGAATTGGCATTCATTATTGGTTGTGTTTTTTAAAACATATTTTAACATATATACAGTTCCACAGTCTCCTGTCTTTAAAATGTACTGTAATGGAGCTTCTCCTAAAAAGGAAAAAAATAAAAATAAAGAAACCATATCAACTTTATTTGATGACTTTCGGCATCACTCCCGTCTATTGTATTTCTTTAGAACATTCCACTTTTAGGCTTTAGGGCTGAATAATAATCAGAGATAAATGGAAAAATATTAAAGATGTGTATATAAAATGATAGAATCTGTTTCTTTTGCTCCTTCTATTTAATCTTTGGAAGACATTAAAGGATAATATCAGCATCCAACTCTCAGATTGTCATTTATCATTTGAAGGGAAACTGTAGGATGAGAGACCATAGCATAATATGTTTGAATTAGTGGTATGAATCGGAATCCATATTCCATTCCCAGGTGCAATAATAATCAAATGATAGTAGCTTAAAAGGTACTGTTGGTAAAAATTAGTACTTCTCTTGTGACCTTTATCAATAAATCAATAAATCATAGTACTTTGAAACACTAGCTCATCAGTCCTTTTGAAATTACTGTGAGGAAGTGATATGGCAGTAATGATATTTTCTTGCAACACACACAAAAAATTCAAGTATAGGAAGGTTAAATCTGTTGCTCCCATTAAGAAAAATAACTCCTCCGTTTTGGAGGCATGGCAATGGTTAAGGATCCCTGAGCTAGGAAAAACATCTATGGCCGGTGTTGACAAGGCCTGTTGCCTGCTTTTGTAAATAAAGTTTTACTGAAACATAGTCATGCCCATTTGTTTACACATCATCTATGACTGCTTTTTTTTTTATTAAACATATTTTTTATTTTAAAATTGCGGGGTACAGTTAAGGGTTAGGCATACAAATATGCATCGTTCAGGCACCCTTATTGATAAGGGGTGTCCCCCTCGTCCCCAGAGAAGTATTGACTACCATTAATCCCACCACTCTTGCCCTCCCTGTCTCCCCCCCCATAGATTCCCACCACCATCAATCCTTTTCTTATAGTATTACGATAGATGTTCAAGGTCCACTTATGAGTGAGAATATGTGATACTCAGATCTTTGTTGCTGTGAAAGATCACTCAGTATTATAGACTCTAGTTCCATCCAGGTTGCTGCGAAATTCATGATTAGGTTCTTTTTTATGGCTGCGTAGTATTCCATCGTGTATATGTACCACATTTTTTTAATCCAGTCCTCTTTGGATGGACAGCATGGTTGCTTCCAGGTTCTTGCTATGGTGAACAATGCTGCTATAAACATACGTGTGCAGGTATCTTTGTTATAGAGTGATTTGTGTTCTTCAGGGTATATTCCCAGTAGGGGGATCACGGGGTCATACAGGAGGTTGGTGTTTAGAGTTTTTGGAATCGCCACACTGCTTTCCACAGAGGTTGCACTAGTTTACACTCCCACCAACAGTGTAGAAGTGTTCCCTTTTCGTCACACCCTCTCCAGCAACTGTTATTTTTTGAGTTATTGATAATTGCCATTGTGACTGGAGTTAGGTGGTATCTCAGTGTGGTTTTGATTTGCATCTCCCTGATGATTAGTGAGGTTGAACACTTCTTCATGTGTCTGTTGGCTGCTCGGATGTCTTCCTTTGAGAAGTGTCTGTTCATATCCTTTGCCCA
>CAUYQG010013190.1:0-27293 GCA_963574415.1 Tarsius wallacei | reverse complement strand
CAAATAGCCAAAACAATCCTCAGCAAAAAAAATAAAGCAGGAGGTATCACACTTCCAGACTTTAAACTTTATTATAAAGCTACAATAATCAAAAGAGCCTAGTATTGGTACAAGAACAGGCATATAGACCAATGGAACAGGCCAGAGATTCCAGAAGCAAAACCTCAATATCTCTACCAACCCATCTTTGACAAAGTCTCCACCACCAACCACTGGGCAGAGGAGAACCTATTCAGTAAATGATGGTAGGAAAACTGGTTGACTACATGTAGAAGATTGAAACAGGACCCTTACCTATCTCTATACACAAAAATTAACTCTAAATGGATTAGAGACATAAACTTAAAACCTAAAACTATAAGAATCTTATAAAATGCAGGAGACACCCTTAAGGAAATTGGAACTGGCAACCAATTCCTGATCAAAACCCCAGGTGCCCATTCCATAAGAGATAAGTTAGACAAGTGGGACCTCATCAAACTGACAAGCTTCTACAAAGCCAAAGAAACCATCAAGAGAGCAGGATGACAGCCCATAGACTGGGAGAAAAATATTTGCCAACTGTATATCTGACAAAGACTAGCATCTAGGATCCAGGAACTCAAATGTGCCAGAAAGAAAAAATAAACAGCCCGATTTCCCCATTGGGCAAAATATAAGAATAGGCACTTCTCAAAAGAAGACAAAGGAGCAGCCAACAGATACATGAAAAAATGCTCAACCTCACTAGTCATCAAAGAAATGCAAATTAAAACGACACTGAGATACCACCTAACTTCAGTCCGGATGACCATCATCAATAGCTCAAAAAACAGCAGATGCTGGAGAGAATGCAGGGAAAAGGGATCACTTCTATACTGGTGGTGGGAGTGTAAACTAGTATAACCGCTGTGGAACTCAGTGTGGTGATTCCTAAAAGATCTAAAAATCGACCTTCCATGCACCCCACAATCTGCCTACTGGGAATGTAAACATGCATATGCATGTTAATTGCAACACTGTTCACAATGGCAAAAACATGGAACCAACCATGCTGTCCATCAAAAGAAGACTGGATACAAAAAATTGTGGTACATATACACAATGGAATATTATGCAGCCATAAATAAGAAAAAATTATAAGCTTCTCAGCAACTTGGATGGACTTTGAATCTATAATACTGAGTGATCTATCACAGAAACAAAGAACTGAGTATTACATATTCTCACTCATAAGAGGACCATTAACAATTATCGTAATACTATAAGAAAAGTATTGGCAGTAGTGGGAACCTGCCAGGGTTGTGTAGGGGGGTGCACCTCATCAACAAAGGTAACTGCATAATGAACATTTGTATACTTAACATTGAATTGTACCCCACATCTTTAAAAATAAATAAATAAATATTTTTTTAAAAGGTAGAATGGCAAAGATGAGGTCTTAAAAATAGTTTTTATAAACAAGTCCATTATAGTGTTATATCCATTTGTAAAAATATACTGGGTGAACAAAGAGGTAATCAAGTACAAACAAGTTTGTTTTTTAATTAAACAAATCAAGATAGTTTTGCATCTATCTATATCTTAATGCAGTTACTTCATGCAAACTTAAAGTGAAAGACAAATATTTGTTCACATTCCTTGATATTTTTTAAAATGTAAAAATACTCATTTTACAGAGTAAACTCAGCAGTTTACTTGTACACTGACAAGTGTAAAAATTTCTTCAAGAAATTTATGGCCATGTTTTTATTTTTTATTTTTTATTTTTTTGAGTTAGAGTCTCACTCTGTTGCCCAGGCTGGAGTGCAGTGGCATGCTCACGGCCACCACAGCCTCAACCAGTTGGGTTCAGGTGATCTTTCCACCTTAGTCTTCCAAGTAGCTGAAACCACAGGCACACACTCCAGTGTCCAACTAATTTATTTTTAAATGTATTGTCGAGATGAGGTCTCATCAAGTTGTCCAGGTTGGTCTCGAACCCATGGGCTCAGGCAATCCTCTCACCTTGGCCTCCCAAAGAGCTAGGATTATAGGCATGAGCCACCGCACCTGGCCTGTGTTTCTTTTTTTAATAGAAAATCTAGGTGTTTTTCTTAATATAGGAAACACTGACTTTTAAGTTCCTTCCCCAAAATATTTCTTCTCTGGCTAACTTATTTTGACTTTTTAATCTTTGTGCAGGTTAATATTGCAATTTATTTTTTGCTATTAGATAACAATGCTAAGACAAAATCTGTTTTTATAAAATAAGTTAAAAAAGTTCAATTTATATTTACAGTCACTCCCTATCACTTGCATTACTGCCTGAGTTCCGCCTTCTGTCAGATCAGAACTGAAAATCCTGCTTCCATTTCCAACATCCTATCTTTGTGAAGCAGAATTTTCTGCAGTGACAGCAGCCAAAAAAAAAATTACTGGACATAGGCAACACATTTCGGCTATCACTATCTCCCAACAAACCTAGATGGAACTATCTAGTTGAAGGAAAACAAACTCAAGGCTCTCACTGGTTTTGCATCATGGTGAGTTATATAATTATTTCATTATGTATTACAATGTAATAATAATAGAAATAAAGTGCACAATAAATTTGATGCACTTGAATCATCCCCAAAACCATCCTTCCCTCAATCCTAGTCCATGAAACAATTATCTTCCCTGAAACCAGGCCCTGATGCCAAAAAGGCTGGGAACCACTGATGTAAATGGACCCTTAGAAGAAGATAGTGCTAATGGAGAGTTGGTAATAAACAATATAACACATTAAGGACAGAGCTTTAAACATGATTAAGAAACTCCACTTAACACATATAGACTGCTGCACTTAACAGCACAATTTATATTTTAAAAAGTCAATTTATAAAAATTGTATGTTGAACCATAAATAAAGTCTCAAGAAATTTTAAAAAGTTAAAATTCTATGAATGTCTGCTCTATCTGGTGAGGAATTAAACTACAAATAATAAGATAACTAGAAAATAATATATCATAGTACAAATAATCATATTTAACTGAAAATACAGCATTCAATTATTTGTAATATTATATATTATATTATTTTAGATGGCAATGTGTGTAATACAATTTATGTTTCTGGTTATCTGAGAGTTTTTTTTTTTTTCCTTTTCTGGACACAAAGTCAATATTCAAAATTCAATTTTATTTTTATGTGAGACTCAGAAAAATAAATTTATAATAACACTACTCATAATAGTAACACACATATATACACATACTTGGAAATAAAACTTACAATAAAATTCTGAGAAAACTTTTAAATGTTTTTAAGAGGCATTTGGTAAGATATGAAAAAAATCAAATAATTTGTTTATGGTCAAGATATTTCACAAGTACCAATTCTCCTAATATTGATTTTTAGATTTAATGCTATTCCAATACAAATTCCAACATGTTTACTTATGTGTGAGTGTATGTTTGTGTGCATGCATAAATTAACATTTTGATTTTCAAGTTAGTGCAAAAAATACAGGGTTGAAAACAGCCAAGTCATTCATGAAAATAACCAACTTTTTTATGTAGGAAAAAAGTACAATGCTTTAATAAATGGTGCACAGATAATTATCTGTATGGAAAATATAAAAGTTGAATATCATCCACACCACTAAGAAATATAAATATTAAGTGCATTGTAGATTTAATTATAAAAATCAAAATAAATTATTACACATAAAGCTTCTAGAATGTACTATAGAAAATATGTTTATGATTTTTGGTATAGAATTAGTAATCAATTAGGACACAAAAAAATCACAGATAATAAAATAAAAATTGATAAATTGTTGTACATCAAAATTTAAAACCATTAAAGTAGAGAAAAAAAACCCCAATAGTGAGAAAAATCTCCTGGTATGCAACAGCAAAGTCACAGCATATAAATGAGTTATAAACAACTCATTCAAATCAATAAAATAAAGATGTACAACCTGGTAGAAAACTTGTCAAGAGACATACTTTACAAACAGAATATCCAACTTGCTCATAAACATAAGAGGTCCACAAACTGATTCATAATCAGAAAAATGCCAATTGAAATCACAATGAAATACCACTATATATCTACCAAATCTGATGAGAAAAAATATTTTTAAAAAGACAATACTAAGTATTAGGAAAGATATGGAACAATAGATCTACTCATACACTTTTAGAAGATTATTAATTTAGCCAATCACCAGTGTATCTACATAATGTGACAATAATTCCACTCCTAGATCTATTTCCAACAGAACTGTTATCAAAAAGAGATTTATTTAAAGTTGTGCTAAATAGCATTATTTAGAACACACATACTAGAAAGAAGTCAAATGTCCAAAAAAACAGAATGAATAAACAAATGCATTTCAGCATATTCATAAAATGATATACTATGCAACAATGAAAATGAATGAAATACAGCTTTATGCCATAACATGGATGGGTCTCACTATGACAACTCTGAGTAAAAGAACACACAAAGTAGCACAATTCTTGACCAAACAGAGGCAAAAGTAGACAGTATTAGAAGTCAGAATATTTGAGACTTCTGGCAATATGGTGATGGGATGGGCCAAACTGTGAGAGTCTCTGCAGGAGTGAGTGTCCATAAAGGCTCTCACTTTCCCCTGAGTTGCTGCAGCTGCTGCTCCTGCCAGCCTGTTCTGTGGCCAGCTGCATCAGCCAGCAGGTTGGAAGCCCCTGGTCCCATGTGCCACTCTGCTACAACCACTGCTGCCACCACCATGCACTGTTCTGCAGTCGCCGCTGCCGCCACCACTGCTGCCACTCAGGGTAGCCCTCCGCTCTCAGCCCCATGGAGTTCTGGGCTCTCTCGCTAGCTGCACTGTCCCACCCCACCCCAAGCCACCCCACACCATGCTGATCTGCAGTGCCCAGCTATCTCACATTCCACCTCCCCTGGCTCAGTACCTGGCTGCCATGGGAAAAGAGATCAGCTGGAGCCCCAAGTCTGATGGGACCAGGCAGAGACCTGCATTGCTCCATCCAGCTCAGCCCAGTCTCCAACTTGGGACCTAAGGTAATCATATCAAACTGAAAGAGACAGAAGCCCCTCCACCATGCTAGATCAAACACAGACAGGTCAGACATGAGTGGCAAACTCGACAGGCAGCAAGTTGGCTGAATCCAGATCTGATTCACCCTCCTTCCACAGGAAGTCTGGGGCATCAGACCCTAGCTGTGAGCAGCCCTACCAGCCTGTGATGAGAGCTAGAGATCAGAGCTGAAAGTACATGGGACTCACAGGAACAGTCTCAGAATGAGCTTGGTTCCTTGTTTTTATTTTTATTATTTGTCTGTTTTGTCCCTTTTTTGTTTGTCTTTTTCTCTCTTGTCTTCCTATTTTTTAATAACATTTTTGTACTTGCTTTGTTTCTCTTATTTTACTGATTTTTCTTTTTTTCTTTAGACTTCCTATTTGTGTGGGGGAATAGTACATCAATAGGGAGGTTGATTGACTTTTGTGTTTGTATGATTGTCTGTATATTTTAGTTTTTTTTTTTTTATTCTTCTCTGTCTCTGTCTCTTTTCATTTGTTAGTCGGTATGTTTGTCTGTTTTCCCTCTTACTCTTCTCACTCTCCACCTTCCTTTTTTACCCCCTTCTTCCTTGTTCCATTCTTTTCCTTTTTCTTACCACATTTTGCTTTCAGGGAGCAAACCTATACTCCCACTACATGGACAGATTGCAAGGCAGTGGAAAGTGCGTTCCAGGTATCCATAGTGTTGGTGGACACTGGGATCTGCATATAGATTTTGAATCACAGCCCCCTTCAATTAAATCTCAGAACTGCAAAAAAGTACAGCCCCCTATCAATGATCCAGTTTCAGAACTGAACAAAGCTAGAGAATCCACATAAGGAAGAATAAGAGATGAAGTAAACAGAAGTAAAAGCAACCCCGCCATCCCTGAACAACAGAATTAAAGAAGAGAGGAAAAGGGGGGAGGGTGAAGTGGGAAGGAAAATCTACACAAATGAAGGAAAATCAAAAGAAGAATATGGGTCTCACACAGACTCCTGGGAGGTCAGACACTGAGAAAACAGACTTCAGAATGCAGATAATGACTGGTCACCTACTACAAACCCAGACATCAAAACATTAATATAGAGAATAAAAAGAATTGAGGAGAGACAAGAGGGAAATAAGGAGTTGATAACTGAGATAACAGCAGTAAAGAATACTGTGACTGAAATAAATACCAAACTAATAAGCATGGAAAGCAGAATTAGCCAAGCAGAAGAAAGAATCTCAGAGCTTGAGGACCAAAATATAGAACTAACCCAAACTGTCAAAAACATAGAAAAGAAGTTTAAAAACACAGAACAAACCCTTCAAGAGATGAGCGATTATTTCAAGAGACTGAACCTAAGAGTAATTGAACTTCCTCAGGCAGAAAGAGAGACAGAGAACACCTTGGAACAAACATTCCATGAAATTATTCAAGAAAACTTCCCTCAATTCATCAGTGATGTGAAAACCCAAACACAAGAAATTCAGAGATCCCCTGCAAGATAACAAATGAGAAGACCAACTCCCAGACACATAATAATTTGCCTAAATAAAGTAGGTATAAAAGAAAAAGTCCTAAAAGCAGAAAGAGAACAAGGTCAGACTACCTAATGGGGAAGACCAATTAGAATAGCAGATTTATCTATAGAAACACTTCAGGCTAGGAGAGCTTGGAGCCTAATCTTCAAAGTTCTCAAAGATAAACAATTTCAACCAAGGATAACCTACCCAGCCAAGCTAAGCTTCATCAGTGAGGGAGAACCAAAATCTTTCCCAGACATCCAATTCCTAAGAACTTGCACTGCTCCAGACCGCCTCTACAAGAAACACTTAAGAAAGTATTAAACACAGAAGAAAAGGGGAAAAGAACGGCAATGTTCTTCACAAGAGTACAGGAAAAAGATTGAAAACACACATGAATCAACCCAAAAGTCAAAAGAAAGACAACAAACAGGAGCAAAACAACTCTAAAAGACCCTCATGACAGGGATAAATTCTCATATCTCAATAATTAGTCTGAATGTGAATGGACTAAATGCACACTGAAAAGATATAGAATGGCAAAATCGATAAAATATCGTCAGGCAACAGTATATTGTCTCCAAGAGACTTGTCTCACCAGAAAGGACACTCACAGACTCATAGTAAAAGGATGGGAAGCAAAATTTCAGGCGAACAGAATACAAAAGAAAGCAGGAGTTGCGATCTTAATATCAGACAAAATACCCTTTAAGCTATCATGAATTTAAAAAGAAAGATACAGAAGGTCACTATATAATGATAAAAGGTTCATTCCATCAACAAGAAATATCCATCCTAAACATATATGCACCCAACATAGGAACACCAACTTTCATAAAGCAGCTTCTAGGCAAACTTAAAAAAGGTATTTACTCTAACACTATCATAACTAGGGACTTTAATACTCCACTCACAACTCTAAACAGATCATCAGGACAAAAAATCAGCAAGGATTCTGGAACCTCAATGTGACTCTTGGCCAAATGGACTTAACTGCTACCTACAGAACATTCCACCCAATGACCATAGAATATATATTCTACCTATCTCCGCATGGAACATTCTTTAAGATCAACCACATCCTTGGCCATAAATCAAGCACAAACAAATTTCATAAGATTGAAATTTTGCCATGCACCTTCTCAGACCACAGTAGAATAAAAATAGATATCAACACCAACAAAGTTCCCCCCAAACCCATAAAGACATGAGCACTAAACAGCATTATGCTAAGCAACTCCTGGGTCAACATGGAAACCAAAACAGAGATTAAAAGAAACCAGGAAACAAATGAAAATAAAGAAACATCTTACCAAAATCTCTGGGATGCTATGAAATCAGAAGTAAGAGGGGAATTCATATCTCCACAAATGCACATGAAGAAAATGGAAAGATTATAAGTTAACAGCCTAACTAGTCACCTAAGGAAGCTGGACAGGCAAGACCGTCAAAACCCTAACTTCAGCAGAAGAACCCACATCACGAAAATAAAAGCCCAAATCCAGGACATAGAAGACAAAAATATAATACAAAAAAAAAAAAAAAAAATCAATGAAACAAAAAGTTGGTTCTTTGAAAGGATAAATAAGACTGACGGTCCCCTAGGTAGACTGACCAAGAAAAAGAGAATACAAGCTCCAAAAACAGAATCAGAATCACAAAAGATGAAGTCACAATTGACTCTGAAGAAATACAAAAGATTATCAGAAACTACTATGTACACTTGTATGGAAACAAACTTGAAAACTTAAAGGAAGTGGAGGACTTTCTGATATCACACAGTCTCCCTAGGTTGAAACAAGAAAAATTGAAACACTAAATAGACAAATAACAATCCAGGAAATCAAAATGTCATAAGAAAACTGCCTACAAAAAAAGCCCTGGACCAGATGGCTTTCCAGCAGAATTCTACAAAACATATACAGAGGTACTGATACCAATCCTATTGATAGTATTCCAGGCGATTGAGAAAATTGGAACTCTCCCCAAATCATTTTATGAAGCTAACATCACATTGATACCCAAGCCAGGTAAAGACCCAACAAAGAAAGAGAGCTACAGGCCAATATCCTTGATGAACATAAATGCTAAAATTCTCAACAAGATACTAGCAAACCAGATTCAACAACACATATCAAAAAATCATCCACCAAAACCAAGTAGGCTTCATCCCCAGGATGCAAGGCTGGTTCAACTTTTGTAAGATCATAAACGTAATCAAATACATCAATAGAGTTAAAGCAAAAAACACATGATTATATCATTAGATGCAGAAAATATTTTTGATAAAATTCAGCACCCCTTCTTTATAAAAACCCTCAAATATCTAGGCATAGATGGAACATACCTCAAAATAGTAAGAGCCATCTATGAGAAACCCACAGATAGCATACTGCTAAACAGACAGCAATTGGAACCATTTCCCCTGAAAACTGGAACAAGACGAGGATGCCCACTCTAACCCCTCCCGTTCAACATAGTTTTGGAAGTTCTAGCTAGAGCAACAGAGAAGAGATGGTGATCAGGGGTATCCAAATAGGAAAAGAGGAAGTCACATTATCTCTCTTTGAGGATGACATGATTCTATACATTGAAAACCCAACAGAATCTGTCAAAAACCTCCCTGCACTGATAAAGGATTTTGGCAAAGTCTCAAGGTATAAAATAAATGTGCAAAAGACAATTGCATTTCTATATACCAAAAATAAACAAACAGAAACCCAAATAAAAAGCACAATTCCATTCACAATAGCCACAAAAAAAATGAAATACCTTGGCATCTTCCTAACCAGAGACGTGAAAGATCTTTACAATGAAAACTATAAAACAGTGCTCAACGAAATCAAAGATGACACAAACAAGTGGAAAAATATTCCATGCTCAAGGACTGGAAGAATCAACATTGTTAAGATGTCCATTCTACCTAAGGCAGTCTACAGATTTAATGCAATACCCATCAAATTACCAGCAACATTTTCTCAGACCTAGAAAAAACAATATAGGAATTCATATGGAAACATAAACGACCACGAATAGCTAAAACAAGTCTCAGCAAAAAAAAAAAAAAAAAAAAAAAAAGCAGGAGATATCACACTCCCACACTTTAAACTTTATTATAAAGCTACAATAATCAAAATAGCCTGATATTGGTAACAGAACAGGCATATAAATCAATGGAATAGAATTGAGTTTCCAGAAGCAAAACCTCAATTTCTCAACTAACTCATCTTCAACAAAGCCTCCATCACCAACCACGGCAGAGATGAGAAACTATTCAGTAAATGGTGCTGGGAAAACTGTCTGACCACATGCAGAAGATTGATACAGAACAGCTACCCATTCCCATACACAAAAATGAACTGTAAATGGATCAGAGACCTAAACATAAAGCCTCAGACTATGAGAACCTTAGAAACTTCAGGAGACACTTATGGAAATTGAAACTGGCAACCAATTCCTGATCACATCCTTAAGTGCCCATGTCATAAGTGATAAGATAGGCAAGTGAGACCTCATCAAACTGATAAGCTTCTGCAAAGCCAAAGAAACTATCAAGGGAGCAGGGAGACAGTCCACAGACTGGGAAAAAATACTTGCCAACTCCATGTCTGACAAAGGCCTAATATCTAGGATCTACAAAGTACTCAAATGTGCCGAAAAGAAAAAAACAAATAGCCCCATTACAAAATGGGCAAAATGTATGAATGGACACCTCTCAAAAGAAGACAAACGAGCAGCCAACATATACATGAAAAAAATGTTCAGTCACACTAGTCATCAAGGAGATACAAATTAAAATTACACTGAGATAAACACCTAACACCAGTCAGAATGACCGTCATCAATAACTCAAAAAATAACAGATGCTGGAGAGGAGGTGGTGAAAAGGGATCACTTCTACACTGTTGGTGGGAGTGTAAACTAGTACAGCCTCTGTGGAAAACAGTGTGGCCATTCCAAAAAGTTCTAAAAATTGACCTTCCATATGATCCTGCAATCCCCCTACTGGGAATGTACCTGGAAGAACTCAATTCACTCTATAAAAAAATGCACACGTATATTTATCTCAGCATTGTTCACAGTAGCAAGAACATGGAACCAACTGTGCTGCCCATCAAAAGAGGACTGGATTAAAAAATTGTGGTGCATATACACAATGAAATATTACACAGCCATAAAGAAGAACAAAATCATGAATTTAGCAGCAACCTGGATGGAATTAAAGTCTATAATACTGAGTGATCTTTCACAGAAACAAAGAACTGAGTATCACATGTTCTCACTTATAAGTGGACTTTGAACAACTATTGTAATACTGTAAGAAAAGGATTGACAGTAGCGGGAAATTATGGGAGGGTGAGGGGTCAGGAAGGTGGGATTGACAGTAGTGGAAATCTGCCTGGGAAAGGGGGACACACCTCATCAACAAGGGTACCTGCACAATGAATATTTGTGTACCCAACCCTGAATTGTACCCACAATTTTAAAAATAAAAATATTCAAAAGTTAAAAAAAAAAAAGAAAGGGTTGGGCTCGGTGGCTCAGCCTGTAATTCCGCACCTTGGGAGGCTGAGGTGAGTGGATTGCCTGAGCAGCAGGTTCGAGACCCGCCTGGGCAACTTGGCGAGACCTCATCTCCACAATAAATCAAAAAGTTAGCCAGGTGTGGTAGCGCGTGCCTGTAATTCCAGGTACCTGGAAGGCTGAGGCGGAAGGATCACCGGAGCCCAGCAGGTTGAGGCTGCGGTGGCCAGGAGCGGCCACTGCACTCCAGTCTGGGCGACAGAGTGAGACTCCAACTCAAAAAAAAAAAAAAAAAAGAAATGATGGAATCCTGTGCTACTATAAGAAAAAAAAGAAAATTTCTGGAGATAAATAATTTGCATTCATGTATTTTTGTGTGTTCATCAATTTGGAAAGGATGCACAAGGAAAACTTAACCAGAGTTACGGGGGCAGGGGGAAAGAGGAGAGGAACTGAGCAAATTGAAAAAGAGACTCTTGACTTTAAAAAAGTGAGACTTAAGAACAAAATAAAGGTAAACGTTTCTGGAACCAAAAGAGCAGAAGGTAAAGGGTTAAATAAGGACTAAGTACATTAATCTATCAGAATTTGATTTGGAAGCAGGCAGATGCCCCTGAGAGGTCCTCTCCTGCATGGTAGAGACCAAAACTACTGTATATTTATAGACAAATTATGGAAGGAAGGTACACAACATGTATTTACTGCCCAAGTACCAGGGGACTGAGTCTAGAAAAAACTGAAAAAGGATCTGTAACCACTTCTTGGGGATATGGCTTTCATAAATTACATGCCCATGGTAGTAGAAGGAACAGTAAAAACCTGGATAAAAGCTGGTCCTACTTGCCTTAACTTACTGACTTGATCTTCAGGAGGAGAGATCAGCAATTTTAAGACCTTATTCTGAGGGTGGGAGGTATTGGTGAGAGGTGGCAGCCAATGAAAAATTGTTACAATGACGAAAGCACACAAATACACACATACACACAACATGCAACTTTGAGTTATCATGAACCTGCAAGTAGAAATTAAAAATATTTAAAAAGATAACCCTAAAAAGCCAAAGTCAGCACCTTCATTAAAAAGAAAAGAAAATGCTTTCTGTGTACTAATGTAGAAATACCTCCCAAGATTAGTGGGGAAAAAGGGAAACGTGATATAGTGTTTACAGTGTTTTCTTTTGTGCGGGAGTAGAGGATAATTGATAATCTCATTCAAGTGAATCCTTAGTCTATGAAGTGTAAATAATAGAACAATTTGAAAGTGTGTGTTTAAGATCCTCAAGGAGATAAAAGAAGAAATAATAGGCATAAACACAAAATTAAGTAGATGTCAATTACAAATGGATATAAAAAGAGAACACTAGAAATCATTATACTAATCATATCATGAAATGGGATGTACTAGACTGAACATAGTCAATGAAACAATTAGTGATTTGGACTCTTCTAGTATTAAGGAATTCACCCAAGATGCAGCAACAGAGAAGTGAAAAAAATATTAAGAGGATAGATGGAGCTATTCAAACATCGTCTAATATCAAGAAATTGGAGAGATTAGACAGGGTAGTAGAGAAACAGTATTTAGTGAGGTCATGATTAAAAGTTTTTCAGAATTGCACTTTTCACATTAAACTAAGTTTTCATGTTGAAATTCACATGCTGAGCAATTGTTTAGCAGTATAAATTTTTAATATCTTCTAGATGCTCTTAAAAGATAAATAATTCTTTAAGATGATGAAAAAAGCCACAGTACCTACACCAAAACGTCAATTAAATTAACAACAAATTTACAAACAGTAACTTTCAGAAGACAGCAGGTTCCTCTTTCCTCAAAAATGTAGAGTGAATATAACTGTTTACCTTGACCTCTATACTAATTTAAACTATTAACTATCAGCAAAAATGTGGCCTAAAGTGATAATGTATACAAAACTGAGAGTTCTTCATTATAAAGGCTTGATGCAAAAACCAACTTTAGGAGGAAGAATAGTAAGCTAGAGAGAAGGAGGAATTGGATAACAGAATACAGTGACATGCAAGTAATTTGGTAAAATATATTGATAAATCAAGTTGACTATTGATTATAAATATGTATAATATTGTTCAAGGTAGAACTAAAATTTTAGACTGTAACATGTAAATTGAACTGGGTGTGGTGGCTCACACCTATAATCCCAACACTTTGGGAGGTAGAGGCAAGAGGATTGCCTGAGCCCAGCAGTTTGAGACCAGCCTGGACAACTTGGTGAGACCTCATTTCTACAATAAATCAAAAAATTAGCCAGGTATGGTGGCGTGCGCCTGTAGTTCCAGCTGCTTGGAAGGCCGAGGTGGAAGGATCGCCTAAACCCAGCAAGTCGAGGCTACAGTAGCTGTGAGCTTGCCACTGCATCCCAGCCTGAGTGACAGAGTGAGATTTCGACTCAAAACATCAAGAAAAATATAAGTTGGAAGAAAATGAAATTCATTGATTGAGTCAATAATACTACTTATTCTTGTCTTGTTCACAAGAAGTGAGTATAGAGATACTGACCAGCAGCAGGATATCTTACAAAAATAAACAGCTATTTTTGTGTTTCTGCAGCCAAACAACCTGAATGAAAGACTGGCTTATTTCTTACTAGCTATGTGATAGTAAGAGTTGCTTCATCTTCCTTGCTTCACTGCCTAAATTTTATTGTCCATACATGGGGTGACAGTAATAACTTCTCATAGTGTTGTGGGGAGAATTAAGTGTACATGTAAGTATTCAGTACATATTTGCTGCTTCTACTTTTATTTCTTTTTTAACTTAAGAGTAATCAGAAAAAAGAATAGAAATAAAATATGTCTTCCAGGCCAGAACAAAGAGAAAATCTTTTTTTTTTTGAGTTGGAGTCTCTGTCGCCCAGGCTGGAGTGCAGTGGCATGCTCATGGCCACCGCGGCCTCGACCTCCTGGGCTCAGGCGATACTTCCGCCTCAGCCTTCCAAGTAGACGAAACTATAGGTACAAGCCACCATGCCCAACTAATTTTTGATTTATTATAGAGACGAGGTCTCCTCAATTTGCCCGGACTGGTCTCAAACCTGCGGGCTCCCAAAGTGCTGGGATTATAGGCTGAGCCACCAAGCCTGGCTGAAAATCTACTTATTAAAAAAAATCATTCTAGCATTTACCATATGGGTTTATTAGATCCTTTGTTATAAACCTAATATACATTAAGGGAGCTTGATGATCTTGTTTTTCCTATATATTGAAATATTTTCCTTTTTAGTTCTAGGAAGTTCATGATTAACAGTTATGCTAAAAAAAAAAAGACTAACATAAGAAAGTAAGAATGATGAGTCTCCTAGAAGGAAGATGCAGTAGTTAAATAGCCATTTTTCAGTTTTCTTATTGCATTGCTCAAATATTACTTCCCTGTCCAGTAAAAGTATAAAAGAATTTGGGAGATGTACAAATCAGAAGATAAATGAAAAGGGAGAAACAGCACACTATGTGACTTTACACTTAAATTAAAATTATTAAAATTTAAAGTTCCTCATTCACACTAACCACCTCTAACGAATATATAGCTCAGTTACTCTTACTTCATTGTTGGACTGCACAGATAACAGAACATTTTCACCATTGTAGAAAGTTCTATTAGCTATTGCTGCTCTAGACTCTAATGATGATAGTGAAATTGATCATACAAGTGAAATTTCAGACTGATTCTTGAGATGATCTGTCCTATATGAATTTTTCTCAAACCTAAGGATTGAATGTGCAGGCACCTGCATAATGAACATTTGTATACTCAATCCTGAATTGTACCCCACATATTTAAAATAATTTATTTTAAAAGAATCAAATGTGCAAGATACTTCTGGTGAATGCACAATATGTTTCTAAGAACAAAATGAGAATATGGTATTTTTATCCAGTTAGTCATTCAACAGATATATTTTGCAACATGAACCTGAACCATTTATTTTTGGTTTTAAAAAAAAAAAATTCCTGTGACAGTGTTCTTCTATCTTGTATGATGTTTGTGTATAAAAATTTATTTGGTGCAAAGAGGTATACTGTGTATAAACTCTTACTAAAATTTCTTTAAAAGGTTGTCTTGCACTATATAGAAGAAATGTAATTAATCACAATTAATGGATTAAGTGTATGTATAAAAGTTATACTTTTTAAAAAAGCAATTAAGCTAACTGCTACTTACAATAGATATACTCAAAGAGACTTTGAGATTACATTGTAAAGGGATGAAAATGGTCAATTGAACACTTATATTTTTGTTTCTACTTTGAACACCACAGTGTTACAGTAAAACATTTTTTAAAAGGCATAAACCCAAAAGAACAGAGAAAAGGGGAAGAGGGACAAAAGAAATCAACCATTTGGAAGCTGAAAAGTGAACAAATGGGTGGCAACCAATTTAGTGTACCCAATAAAGTTGAAACTAAGCCTGCAGGAATGGAAGCTACAAGAAGCAAGCCAAATCATGCCAGAGAACACCAGAAAGACTAAGACTTCAGAAACACAAGTATTTTTGAAGACTGTGTAGGGAAGGATAAAAACCTGAGCATTTGGTTGTAAGACTTTGAAAAGAGCAATTAGACTTCCAAGCTCCCTCCCTACCTCCTATGCAACTAGGTATTTGCCTCTTTACCATCAAGGCAAAAAACTGAGGCTTATTATTGGAGAAAATATACCAGATATGGATAAAGGAGGAGCCTTCAGACCTAAACTGGTGATTAAGTGGAAAGTCTATATGAAAAGTTAAGAATCCCAGTGCCTTTAACCCTTTTTGCCTCCTTGAATCTAGATATATGCTTCTAGATTTATATTTCTTTTTTTTTAGTTGGAGTCTCACTCTGTTGCCCAGACTGGAGTATAGCTGCATGCTCACAGCCACCACAGCCTTGACCTGCGGGGCTCAGGAGATCCTTCCACCTCAGCCTTCCTAGTAGCTGGAACTACAGGCACGCACCACCATGGCCGGCTAATATTCTGATTTATTGTAGAGATGAGATTTCACCAAGTTGCCCAGGCTTGTCTCGAACCTGTGAACTCAGACAGTCTTCTCACCTCGGCCTCCCAAAATGCTGGGATTACAGGCGTGAGCCACCATACCCAGTTTAGATTTAGATTTCAAGGGGACATTAGAGGAGTGCTTTCTGGGAAAACTAATCTGCCTAAAAAATAAAGCCATAGACGCACCAGTACTGACACTGAAACTTACTATGTTTCTATTTTATTACTTTTCAGTAGCAGTTAGCAGACTTTCTGATTTCAGGATCCTAACTACTTAAAAGTTGTTGAGGCCCACCCAATAGCTTTTTTTTAATGTTCTTTTCTAAAACAAAACAAGAAAAATTAGAGTAGCGTTGTTTTACATATGTGTGAACCCAGTGTCCAAATTAACAGAAATTGACAATCTTAATACCTACTTATGCATTTGGTCTGTCATGATATCCCATGTTATGTATGTAGCATCCGGAAAACTTGTAAGAAAATAAGTGAGAAAAGGCATATAATGTCTGTTAATAATGAAAATAGTTTTGACCTCAATACTTTCTGAGGCCAGATGCAATGTGACTCATGCCTATAATCTCAGCACTTTGGGAGGCCAAGGTGAGAGGATTGCTTGAGCTCACGAATTTGAGACCAGCCTGGGCAATTTAGCGAGACCTCATCGCTATATTAAAAAAGAAAATTAGCTGGGCATGGTGACACACATCTGTGGTTCCAGCTACTTGGAAGGCTGGGATGGAAGGATCCCCTGAGCCCAGTAGGTTGAGCCTGGGCAATAGAGTGAGGCTCAGACTCAATGAATGAATGAGTGAGTGAGTGGGTGAATAAATACTTTCTGAAAGTCATTTCTTGATGACTGCCAGGGATTCCTGGACCACACTTTGAGAACAGCTGCTCTATCCTGAAGCCTGCCAATCATAACCCCACACAGAATCTGTAACAGCACTTAATGCCTTATTCTAATATATTTATGGACAGCTAGAGATTACCAAAGATTGAGGAAATCATGTTACATGAAAGATGGAAGCCAAAGCAGAAAGATGGAAAGAAGTAACTTGGAAGAAGCAGAAATGATACAGAGAAGACAAAAACTTGAAAGAAACTCAGATTCAGAGGGTTAAAAGAAGCTACTGTTATTTGTGAAACTAGAACTATAAATATAAAACAGCAGGATCAGCAAAAAATGAGCACTTGGAAATTAAAAATATTAAAATAGATATGAAATGTGGAAGGGGCAACTATAAAGGAATAGAAGAAAATATTGATGGGGTGCAGTGGCTCATGCCTGTAATCCTAGCATTTTGGGAGGTTGAGGTGGGAGGATTTCCTGAGGCCAGAAGTTTGAGACCAGCCTGGGCAACACGGCAAGAACCCATCTCTCAAAAAAAAAAAAATTTGACAGATTATCTTTGTAACATAGTAGTGGGGAAGGACTTTGTGTACATAACTCTAAAAACACATTGCTTATGTCAAAAATTGTAATTTTTGTTTACGTCAGAAACAGAGTTCTGTGCATTGAAGGGACATTGTGATACAATGGGAGAAGATATTTTCAACATGTGTTATCTAATGAGGGATTTATCGAGGAACTCCTGAAAATGACCAGAAAAGGGACAGCCACCCTAATGTAAAAACACAAAGGTTGTAAACAGGCAGTTTATAGAAGGAGGAATCTGAAAGCTAGTAAACCTGTAAAGTCATGGTCAAAATATTAGTTGTCAGGAAAAAATGGAAGAAAACTGAATGCATTTAGTTACCTGTCTTCATAATAGATTACCCCAAAGTTTAACATCTTAAAACAAGACAGTTATTATCCTACAGATGCTAAGGCTTAGAAATCTGATTGTGGCTTAGCTGGATGGTTCTATATCTATATCTCATTGGGCTGCGGTCATTTGAAGGTATGACTGGAGCTGAAATACCTGTTTTCAGGATGGCTCATTCATATAGCTCTTGGCAAGAGGCCTCAGTTACTTGTTGGTTGTTTGCAGTAGGTGTATAGTTCCTTGCTGCCTATGCCTACCCACAGGGCTACTTGAGTGGATCCATAAGGCTTCTTCTTCACTCTTCCTCAGAGAAAGTGATCTAAGAGCAAGCAGGAGGCCACTGTACCTTTTATGACCTACTCTCTCACATTGCATTCTGTCACTTCTTATTCATTAGAAGCAAGTCACTAAGTCTAGCCAGTTTTTAAGAAGAGGGGAATATGACTTCACCTCATGAAGTGAGGTGTATCAAAGCATTTGTGAACTCTAAAATCCTTACACAGAAGGCTGGGCATGGTGGCTCAAGCCTGTAATCCCAGCACTTTGGGAGGCTGAGGGGAGAGGATTGCCTGAGCTCAGGGCTTTGAGACCAGCCTGGGCAACTTGGCAAGACCTCATATCTACAGTGAATCAAAAAATTAGCTGGGTGTGGTAGCACGCATCTGTAGTTCCAGCTACTTGAAAGACTGAGGCAAAAGGATCACCTGAGCCCAACAGGTCAAGGCTGCAGTGACCCTGAGCGTGCCACTGCCCTCCAGCCAGACAACAAGAGTAAGACTCCAACTCAGAAAAAAAAAGCTCATATGACAAACTCCTTACACAGAATAATGCCAGGTATTAATAGGAGCGTAGCCTATTAACTATGCAGCCCTTCTGGAGTTCAATAAGTATGTAAATGCTCTATGACCCAGTAATTTTATTTTTAGACATTTATCTGAAGGTATTTGTAAGAGTTTCATAAAGGGATATGTTTGTATATTCATTGCCACATTATTTGTAGTGGCAGGAAGTTGGAGGCACTCTAGTTGTTTCATATGTCAATCTGAATGAAGATATGTAAAATTCGTGAGTGCATTAGTGAATGTATTAGTTTCCTAGTATTGCCGAAACAAATGACCACAAACTGGAAGCTTAAAACCATAGAAATTTATTCTCTCACTTTTTTGTCCAAAATTAAGGTAACAGCAACTATGCTCCTTCTGAGAATCTGGGTAGAATCTTTCCTTGCCTATTCCTGGATTATGGTGGTGGCTGCTAATCCTTGGTTTGCAGCTATAACACCCCTGTGTCTGCCTCTGTTGTTGCATGGCATTCTCCCTTTGTGTCTGTCTGCATGTGGCATTTCTCTTTTTTTTTAGGGTCGCTAGTCCTGCTGGCTTACCATCTGCCCTAATAACCTCATCTTAACTTGACTGCATCCTCGAAGATCCTATTCCAAATAAGGTCACATTCACAGGTATTGGGAGTTAGGATTTAGCATATCTTTTTGGAGGACAAAATTCAATCCACATACACACGTACTATTATGCAGCAGTCAGAGGCGACTGATAGATTTTCTTATAGTACATAGCAAAAAATAGAAGAAACAATGAAAAGGCAGTAACAATAACTTAAATTTAAAATCTGTGTGTATTAGGCTTCGCCAGTAGGAAACAGACAGAGACCCAGGAGAGCTGATTGTGCAGATGAACGCTAAGGCACAGTCAGCTGGAGTTCTTGTTTGGGAAGGCCAATCTTTTTGTTCTGTTCAGGCCTTCAACTGATTAGATTGGACTCACTCACATGGGAGGCAGTCTCCTTACTCAGAGTTCACTGATTAAAATTCTTATCCAAAAACACTCTGATACATGGACATATGGAATTAACCATCATAAGTTCACCCCTTTTTAACTTGGCACCCATCTATACTTCTTTAAACCATACTTAATCTCCAAATAAAGATAATAACAAAGTTGAATTTCCAACTAATATGATACAACTATCCTGTGTACAACCGAAAGCACACTGACCCTTTCCCCAAAGAGGATGCAAAATACTTGGGTGTGTTTGCTCTTCTTGATATCCTTTAGCTTAAATACTATGTGGCATTTATTACGACTCTTTCACGACCTATTTTGTACTCCCTTTGCCTTCAGCAAGTACCTTAGTTGGTTGTGAATCTTTATCTGGTAGGGCAACCCAAACCTTCATTCCTGGTGGGTCTGGGCTGTTATTAGTCCTGCCTGAATTAGGTTGTTGTAGTTTTCTGTTGACTGTGATCACAGTGCATGTTAGTACTAAGATGCCCTGGAGGATCTTCTGTATTCCAGACATACTTTTCCATTCTTCCATTGTGGAGTAGCAGTCCAGTTTCCCCTTGGTAGTCAAAATCAGTCACTCCAGCCAGTATAATAACTCTCTTTACCTATTGATTAAGTAGCATGAGGAGTCTAGGATAGCCAGATGGCAGTCTTAACTTCCAGTTCAGTTGCATCATTATTGTGTCTGCTTGTGGAAGTATCCCTTTGGAACAAGGACTTTTAGGTCAGCAGGGCATAAGCTCATAGAGACATGAAGCATAAATCTTGTTAGTGGTTTACTGGGTCACTCTCATTTCCACCCCCTTGAGTCACCCCTGTGAATCCTGGCTTTGGGAGAAATAACACCATATATTGGACTCTGATTCAGAACATATAGTCTCTACAGAACCTTGCCCCAACCCTACAAGATATTGCCACCTAGATAGCATTGTAACAATCTTCAAAAGACCATTTCACTGTTTTATGAAGCCAACTGCTTCAGGATGTTGGGGGACATGGTAAGACCAGGGAATTCCATGGTCTCATTGCTGCCCTTCATTTGTTGTGAAGTGTCTATCCCAGTAAGAACAAATGCTGCTCTTTTAATGATGGAAGTGGTCCAGTGTAATCAACTTGCCAACAGGTAGCTGGCTGATCACCACCAAAAAATGATGCCATATTGGGCGCTAAGTATTGGTTTCTGCTGCTGCCAGATTGGGTGCTCAGCAGCAGCCATAGCCAAAGGTCTTGGTGAGTGGAAGTCTATGTTGCTCTGCCCCACCATTCCTGCCACCGTAGCTACTTTGTTCATGAGCCCATGGCAGTGACAACAGTGACTGGGGAACTAGAATTTTAAGAACCAAAAACATTGGATATGGGCAAGAAAAGTAGAGAACTGTCCGTCTAGAGATCCAATTCTCAGTTATTAGGAATTCCAGAAACAGAAAATTGAGAAGAAATTCAAACAAATATTTTAAGAAAATGTCTCAAAAATAAAGGACCTGAATTTGCAAATTGGAAGGACCCACCAAGCACTCATGACAGTTAATGTTAGAAGGCCCACATTGTGACATTGTGGTAAAATTTCAGGATACCTAGGAATAAAGGGAAGAACCTGAAAGCTCCCAGAGATTATTTCACATTATTTGGTTCCCAGTTTTTTTCATATTTCAGACCATCTTGTAACACTGGCTTGAATTCCAACATGGCAGTAGTTGGTCAGGGCTTAGCACTGGATTAGAATTGCGTGGGCCATAAACTCTCCATTTTTCTGCAGCTCTTGCCATTTTTTAATGTTTTAGTTCACTCATTTTCTTCACCTGTGACCTTGGTAGGCATTGAAGTGTATGACAACTCCTTTTTGGTCCATATTCAGAGCCTTTCAAAAAAGGCTCTGTGGCATGGGAAACTAACACCAGAGATAAATTAATGTTTGTCTTTATGCCTCAAAATTGAGCTGTTATTATCATCTGTTTCCCTAGAAATGCACTAGGTCTTTAGCAGAAAAAACCGGAATTATTTTTTGGAGGATGGGCTCCTTGTGCAGGCTTCTCCTACTAGGTGAGTGTTCTAGGAACTCATTGGCATCAGATAGCGTTGTAAGAGCCTGCATTCAGCTTCAGTGATTTTTTTGTTTGTTTCTCTGGATGAAGAAAATCCTCAAAGGGAAACATTTTGCCAAAGTGGAAGAAGTTTAAAAAAAAAAGCAGCAGAAGCACTAAAAGGCATCAACATTTATGAGTTCAGAAACTGTTTTGAGCAGTGGAAAAAGCATCCTGATAGGTGTATTGCATCAAATAGAGAGTACTTTGGAGGTGACTGAAGCTTAAACACATAAGAATAAATATATAAATTACTATATGTACATTCTGGGGGGTTTTGGGTCCCTCCTCATATGTCACTCTATATTGACTTACTCCAAGCTTGATATAGATTTCCCTGGAGTCTGGTAGTTTATGTTTGTGAGGTTAGTGAATTTTAAGATCCTAATGTTGGGTGATCACATAGCCATTAGAATTAATAATTTCTCAAATTCATGTCACTAAAATCATTTAACCCCTTTTATATGTGTCATCAGACTGGGCCTTGGGGTACTCATTTATACTGCTTAGTAATTATTTTTGGCTCCCCTCCATCTGGCACTTATACCCCCTTTGTTATTGGGCCGTGTGAACAGTTCTGACCATAGAGTCGTGAATGGAAGTGAGTGTCACATTCAGGCCAATCATTTAATTGCTAGTATGAGACCTTCCAGAACTCTCTTTTCTTTCCGTTACTGCAGCTAAGAGAGTAGCTGCTCCACAAGCCTGAGTTCCAGAGGGAGATGTTGATAGACACGTAGAGTGAGCAAAAAATAGATCTTTGTTGTTTTGAACTAGAGATTTTTGTGGTTTGTTACTACAGCTTAACATATCCAATTTGACTGATACTGACATTAATTAAAGCAACTAATTAAAGGAAGCCATGTTAAAATCTGGAATATGGGAACAATTAGAAGATTTTTAGTCTTTGGGCTAACTTATTTATTCATTGTGAACATCATTAGAAGCCTTAATTCTTAGAAATTACAGTTCAGTTTGAGAGTGCATACAGAAGATCTAGAGATAACAGAATATTCTGCGGAGTCAGCACAGTGTTATATACTCAGAAGTAGTCTGAAGATGATCAGGGCTCATCATGGAGAATCTTGGCTGTTAGCAAAGTATGTGTCTGAGGGCATAGGTTTTTTTTCTCAACGTGGTACGGAATAGAAAGTTTTTAGGAAAACTTGATAGCATAGATATCTGTAACATAACACATAATTTTGTAATATAATTTCAGAGCTGGAAGTACATTAAGACATCTTTGTAATACAACACCCTCATTTTGTAAATGTTATATGTTTAAAAGATGAGATAAAGCATTATTTGAATTACCTGCTTTCTACATTATTTTTAGGTTTTAAATAAACCATTTTTATTTCCCTTCTCCAGCTAATATTTTTTAAGCTGTCTTTGCTGATGTTTGTTTTCCTTTTGCTTCCTTTTTACCCCTTCATTATATTTGCTTCTTAAAATGATTCTAAGAAGTAGGTATTTTTCTGCATTTTACACTTGTGGAGACTGAGGCTCAATCAGGCTGAGGGAGCCCACATCATATATAGCTAAGTAATGGAGCTGATATTTGAACAAGTTTGGTTGACTAATAGCTCATGATGTTTCTACTAATGTCTTAAATGTAGTTAGACTTTTTACACAAATGTAGAGAGTGTTTTTACTTTGTGTGACTGTTAATTAAAATTAGATTTGCCAGAGTGACATGAAACCCTAAACAAAAGTTGTTTAAAAAGGTGGTGGTAGTTCACTTCACTCCTCTCTGTTGTGATGAAAGTCTAGAGATAAGTATCTGGGATTGGTATGGAGGCTCCACCCATGACATTAGGGACCTATGCTCCTATAAGTCTGCTATCCTTAAACATATGACTTTTATGATTCAAATTATCTGTTCACTTTCTAACATTCTTCCTAGCAGAAAGCCTGAAGAAGGGCCTCCCTCCTTTCTTTCAGAACATATCCCAGAAGTCATACAGGACACTTGTATAGCCCGTTGTTCAAAACCTAGTCAGATGGCCAACTCAGTAGTAAGAGGCTGGGAAATGCAGGTCTTATCCTGGACATTCATCTGCTCAGGGGTCTGTCACAGAAGGGGTGAATAGCTGCGGGGTAAAAGCAGTTTCAATCACAAAGATGTAACTAGATTTGTTTCAGTTCACTTATTGATGGGTATTTATTGAATGCTTGTTACCCGCCAGACTCTGTGGTTCATAAATACATACAGTGGTAAACTGTATTAATTCTTGTGAAAACAGTAAACAGTTTAGGAAAATTTTACTCTAAATAGTTTTAAACTAAAGAGTACCCAGGTGTTTCGTTTGTACATATAGAAGAAAAGTCTGGACAAGTAATAGGTTGATATTTTACTTTAAAATATTGTTGGCAAAATAAACGAGGAAGGAGTGCTCTTATCTCACATAGCAAATAGACTGTGATTAGTAAAGCAAATCATGTGGATTCATTTAAGGATTTTAAAAGCAGAATTAAATTTCAAGACTTGTTTTTACTTCATTCATTTCATGTGGGTCAAAATACCCCAGTGAATGTTAGTGATTTACCTAACCTCTGTGGGCTTTACTCATTTTGACAGAAGCCACTATTGTTTGTATATAACACAAATAATTTATTAAATCTAAATACTTATTATTTACTATTTATACTGTTTATTACTCTCTTTATGAGTTGTTCAAAGTTAGTTTCTAGCTCTGTTTTATTATATTTTTCTCTTGAAGTGCCATGAGTACTTAATAAGGGACTTTTTTATATTTAGTGAATGGAAACATTTACTTAGGAGGGATTCTGTTTAGCTACCATAGTTATGTTAGCCTTATAACTGAAGTTCAGTAAAGTCACATGTCTTTGTAAACATGACCAAATTACCAACTTTTCAATTGAAATAAATGTAAAGTTTCAACAAATATGCCATATTGTAAATTGATTACGTTTTCAAAATAGCAAGCAAAACCATAACTCCTACACTATGTTTATATTTATATTCTAGTAGATGTTATAGTTCTTCCAAATTAACCAAAAAGCTTGACAGTTTTTGTTCTACAACCCCAAAATATTAGGTCTAATGAAAACTCTGGAAAACTCTTGAAATAAAGTTATTACTTTTACTTACTTAGTACTTCATAACTTAGGAGCCATTCATTTACAGACCCTTTTTTTAAAAAGAACAGTTTATTAAACTAGTGCCAATATGATTTGACTGTGGGTTTTATTGTAACTGGGTTATTTCAGAGCCATGTAAATGAGCTATTTAAGAGCACTTGTAGAAATTAAAGTATATTTTCATTTAATTCTGGCTTCTCTATTGGCCCTAAAGCAGAATATCTTTTTAAAAATCAACTAGAGATTATTTCTAACTAAAACATATAAGTATAATTCTAACTTAATAATTAGCTTATTAGCTTTCTTATGGTACCAACAAGTTTGCAGCATTTTTCACTTGAGACTACTTCATGTTGAGCTAATTTAACGATGTTTTGGTTTTATTTTTCATATTGAAATAGATTTGAAGGCAGGAGGAAAGCATTGTTTTTGAAGCTAATGTAAGTCTTTGGTAATTGTTTTAGATTTGTTATATAGTTATTAAGCAGCAGTCATATACCTGGTACTGTAATAATCACTGCTGAAGAATTATATATACATTGTGCATATTTTGAGATTTATGCTTACGTTTTTATGATTAAGCATTTGCCCTCCAACCTGAGTATGGTGAGCTACTCAGAAGGCCAAGGTGAGGATTTAGCCCAGGAATTTGAAACCCAGCCTGGGCAACATAGTGAGATCTCGTTTCTTAAAAAAAAAACTTTCCATGTATATTAAGTTTTGATTCTTATTTTCACTTTCCCTTACTGATTCTTCACATCACTCTGCTTTGCTTAATTTCTTTTGAATTTCAGGTTACTTCTGTAGCCCAGTGGCTTTCAACTCCAGTTGTATATCTTGAGCAGTGGAGCTTTTTCAAAATTCAAGATGCTTTGGGATGTGAGAACCTAAAATCTGACTCAATTTGACTTAAGCAATAAGAAATACCTCACATGACAAGAAGTTTTGTCTTTGATTTTCTGCAGTGGTCTTAGTTCTGCCTTATTCATTGTGTCAACATGGGCCTTAGGTTAGTTCTCCTTAAGGACCCAGGATGGCTGCCTGCCATAAATAATGCAAACTTTATCCTTGTTTGTATCTACCAGGAGAAAAGAGAGAAGAACCTCTCCCAGAAGTCAGAAACAAGCAAGTTGCTTCTTGTGTCTCACTGGGCCAAATTGACTTGGACCTGCCTGTCTTTGAGGTGTATAGAGTTATCAAACGTGGCCAGACTATTCATATGAGGTAGAATGGATATATATGGATATTATGAAGTCACAGTGTCACTCCATAGGAATTAAAGGGTGGATATAATGTGTTCTTACAAGATACACAGGTGATTCAGTATATAGCTAAGTTTGAGAGCTGCTATTTTATACTTCCCAACTTAAGACTTAAAAACAGAGATGAGGAAACAACTTTTTTCCCCCTATTTCCCAATGAACAAAGTTACTTTGTGTTACCATTTGGTTTAATTAACCTTCTTTTATCTCTCCTGCAGAGACTAAAGTGTGTGAGTGTGTATGTGTGTGTGTGTGTGTGTGTGTGTGTGTGTGCGCGCACGCGCGTGTGTGCTTGTTTGAGACAGGGACTCACTTTGTTTCCCAGGCTAGAGTGCAGTGACCAGATCTCAGCTCACTGAAGCGTCAGCCTCCTGGGCTCAAACGACCTCCCATCTCAGCCTCCTCAGTAGTTGGGACTACAGACGCATACTGCCATGCCCAGCTAATATGTTTACTTTTTGTAGAGATGAGGTCTCACTGTGTTGGC
Source organism: Tarsius wallacei (assembly GCA_963574415.1). Taxonomy (NCBI): domain Eukaryota; kingdom Metazoa; phylum Chordata; class Mammalia; order Primates; family Tarsiidae; genus Tarsius; species Tarsius wallacei. Next base: position 733 of record CAUYQG010013190.1, on the reverse strand, counting down.
CAGGCTGATCTCAAACTCCTGGGCTCAAGCTATTCTCCCACCTTGGCCTCCCATAGTGCTAGGATTACAGGTGTGAGCCACTGCACCCAGTCTGAGACAAGTTTTGATTAGCCTTGGTTATGGCTTCAAGGTAAAATAAATCTTAATTAAGGATAAAAATGTAAAACTTACATTAATAATTGTCATTTAAATTAATTAACTAGCTATGTGAAATATAGCCAACTGCTGATGCCTTAACTGTTAGACATCCTTTGGTTGTGTTTTTTTTGGCAAATGAGTTAACCACTCAGGGCACAGCAATAAAAATAAGTCGTTTAACTATTTGGAATAAAGTCCCCAACAGTTTCATTTATCTGAACACTAAGAAACAGAAGCAGTAAAAACTTCTGAGCATTGTAGCATAGTTCTAAATGTACTTTATTCTTTTTTCTTTTTTTTTTTAAGATGTGGAATACAATTCAGGATCATGTGGGGAAAAAAATCTTTTAAGCTTTCATTCAGTGCCTGTTTAACCTTTCTTTAAAAACAGATATATCTAGTAAGCTAATTTTTTTTTTTTTTTTTTTTTTTTTTGAGCTGGAGTCTCAATATGTCGCACAGACTGGAGCGCAGTGGCCGCTACCGGCCACCGCAGCCTCGACCTGCTGTGCTCCGGGGATCCTTCCGCCTCAGCCTTCCAAGTAGCTGGAACTACAGGCGTGCGCTACCATGCCCGGCTAATTTTTTTGATTTT
>CAUYQG010013188.1:0-22611 GCA_963574415.1 Tarsius wallacei | reverse complement strand
AGTTCTTTGTTTCTGTGATAGATAGCTCAGTATTATAGACTATAAGTTCCATCCAGGTTGCTGTGAAGTTTATGATTTTGTGTCCAGGGATTTCAGTTGCACTTAGCAGGAAGAATAGGAAAAGTATGTCTACTCCATCTTTCCAGAAAGGAATTGAATACAGGTATACACAAAACCACTGTGAGAGCAGGAGAGTTAAATTCAGTTCAAATGACATAACCTGCTGGCTAGTCAGCTTAGTTTTCAGTAAATGAGGAAGTTGCTCCTCACATTCACATAAGCTGTATTCCCTGTGATACATCAACTCTTTATTCCTGCCACATTGGTTGTGCCTCCTTTTCCTGAACAGAACCCTCACAGAGGCTGGGCTCCCCTCCAGACCGGCAGCCTTAGGAGAGACCTGGTAAGCATACTGCAGCAACAGATCAGACAGTTATTCTGCCTTCAAAAATTTGTGAGGCTCACCAACCACGGTGCTGCCCAATTTATTGTGTTTGATGCAAAATGATACAACCCAGCTCTCATTTTAGAGGGAATACTCCTTTATTCCCTATGTCAAGCCCCTGAGCTTTCACAGTATTTATCTTCTATCCTCTGCTTGCATCTATCTTACCATCAAGGTCACCAGAAAACAGAATGCCCTGGGGCTAAAGGATGAAGGCTCCCTCTTGATGACATTGTGATGGAAAACCTGAGTGCTATAAAACAGCGGCTTCTATCTCTGCCATAAGAAGATAAACTGCTTCTGACTTCCTTTGCTGTTAGGAGTTTAAAAGAAAGCATTTGCTAAGTGGACAGCTTCATTTGAGGTCCCATGGGTTGTGTTTACTTGCCGCCATAATCACACACAAAATTAGCATCACCCTCTGATTACGTTGCATCATCGCCAGTTATTTCGCAAGACTCGATATTCTGCCTTAGTCCAACAGGTAGGTTGAATGGGGATGTGGACATCTCTGCATCTTTCAAGTCTCTGATTGTGGCACTAATCTCCGCAGTTCCCTTGGGGATGCAATACTAGTTTTGGTTTACTGCTCTGGCTGGAGGCAGGGATGAGCAGTTCTAGAGGCGCCCACTCGTCCTTCCTGTCACAATCATGTTCACCACACAGGTCAGCAACCAAAGTGGGGCATTTGCAGGTTAGTGAGTACCATCGGCATACTCCATAGGGGTGGGTTCTGCAACCATGACATCAACCAACTGCCAATCAAAAATATTTTAAAATAACAAAAGTAATGTTAATTAGAAAAACAATGCCATATAACAATAATCTGCATGGTATTTACATTGTATTAGGTAATATCAGTAATCTAGAGATGGTTTGAAATATAGAAGAGGATTACGTAGTTTATAAGCAAATGCTATGCCATTTTATATCAGGGACTTAAGCATCCATGAATGTGGGTATTTGAGGGGGGTCCTGGAACCAATCCTCCACAGATACTGAGAGACAATTGCATATCTATTCCACTATACAGCTGGAACACATTATGAGATGGACTCATGCCAAGACTCCCTCTATCCCTAATGCCCACAGCTTCCACTCTGACAAGGTGGCATCATAGTAGGTTGGTGTCTAGTTATTACCTATTCAGAACGAATGTCTAACAAGCCACAGGTGTTCTTAGTGTTTCTCTTTCCCCAGTGAGCACTCGCCATGGTACACGGACACAAGTGTTCCTTGAATGTTAGGGAAGATTTGTCTTATACACTTGTGACCACATTGCAGGACTCTTTGTCAAAGATATCTAGCTACCCCCTCAATGAAGAGATCCTAAGTTCATACAATGGCTTAATTCTGAAAAAAAACAGTAGATCATCACCACAATGATTTCAGTCAAGTGATCTGTCCACCAACACCTAGAAATTTCCTTTTAACGTGTCAAACAGATCCTAGAAGGCTGCCCATCCAATCTACTCCTAGGGATCCTGGGATCAATGAACCATCGCCAGAAACCCCTGTGGCACAAGACCCTCTGATTACTACTCTGTAAGCACCACCTCATGGTCTCAACCATTCTAGGTTTCTACCATTTCCACTGAAAATAAGTAACCCACATTAACCACAGCATCTTTGTCATTTGACTATCTTCTCAGTTCATCCCTCGGATGAATGAGCAGGTTTGCAAAGAACAGATCTACATTCCCATCATCCTAAGATTTTGGTCTCTTTACAGCATGTCAAGGAAGTTGTGACACTTCACCTAGTTGACTATAGGCCACCCTGAGTATAGGTTTCAATAAATTACTGTGGCAGACTATTACGACCATTCCCAGATTCTCAGGCCAACACATTAACTCACGTTTTCTGTGTGAGTATACTGCTATCAGCATGCCTGGCCTGCCTTATGTAAGCCCTTTTTGGTCTAATACCCTTAGAATCCATACTGTTTCCCAGACTCCTACCAATGCAAAGCAGTGATATCCTGCAACTCCTCTGAATAGGTGTCTCTTCCTGGACTTGACCTTGTACTTCTCTGTTTGGGATTATTTCTTATTTTCCAAGAAGTAAAAATGGATAGTGGACGAGGATCCTGAGGATAACTGATATCCCCTTATGAGAGGACTGTCTTAGGTAAATTCATGGAGATTTTTTTTCCTTTGCCAGGAGATAAGACTCTTCCCCTTAGACAGGAGGGACTGTTTGTGCTGTCAAGGAAGGTCCATGGACACATAACAGGTTCAAAGTTCTCAAGCCTTGCCTGTATTTACCCAAATGTCCCCATCCCATTTCTTTCCACACAAGTGCCCTCCCCTCTGCACGAGACCGGGCACCAGCCAGGAGTTGGCCCTACAACTCTGCAACCCTTACATTCAAGCCCTAGGCTTGATCCTTGGCCATACAAAAGACAACATAGCCCCCTAATGTTGCCGTAAACTTTCTGATGTTTCACCCTTGCTTTCATTTATCGTTTTTCCTGTGTATGCTCCAGACATCCAAAGAGCCAGCCCTTACAACGATCTTTGTAATTTCCACCATGGCTATAATAACTACGTGTCACAGCCATGTGATCCTCCAACACAGCCCTCTACCTGTCCTCCATCACTCCACACCCCCACTAGTGATGATCTGAGCAATTGTGACAGTCCCATTTGCCACCAATTACAGGCATCCATGTACCCTGACAGGGAAGTTATGTGTATGTGCATCAAATGCACGAGCAATCCAATTCCAGAATCCCACTTTCCTGGGCGTATGCATGGTACAAATTACTATATTATTCAGGGTTGGAGCAGGAAACAGATGGCACACCAAAAAGAAATGATTGAAGGGTGTGTAGGCAAGGATAAAAGAGACCTACGAGAGATGGCAACTCAGCTTACGCTAAACAAGAACAAGATGTTTCTATCCCTAAAATGAAAAGTGGTTCCTGAACCCGTGGGATCTATATATGGAGAAGGCTATGTCAGAAGCTGTGTTGCTGAGGAACACAGCTATTTCCACACCACCAAATGGCAGGAAGAAAGGCAAGCAAACAATCATCCTGACCTATTTTCCTGCCCACCCAGTCTTTTCCTAACGACCCCTCCCACTTGCAGAACCCAACCAAGGAAAAGAGCCAGGCTAATACAGTGCATAGAAGTCAGCTTCCTGAGTAGGGTAAGAGGGGGAGAACTTCGAAGGGGAAAGAATAACCAGTTCAGCAGGCGTCTCGCTCATGCAATACTGGAGGAAAGCACAGAAAGGGAGTAAGGGGTACTAAGTATTAACAAAACATGGTCACAGAACTATCCAAAGTCATGGCTTCCATCTGCCTACCGCTGAGGGCTTCTAGGCCAGCAGAAGAGAGACTTCATGAAGATTTATTTTTCTTTACAGGGAGATAAGATTCTTCCCCTTAGATAGGACAGGGGTTGCTTGTGCTCACAAGGAAGTTTCATGGACACGTAACAGGTTCAAAGTTCTCAAGCCTGGCCCGTGTCTACCCAAGTGTCCCTATCCCATTTCTAAAGGCCCTACCTTTAGAATCTTTAGAGCTTTGTTTAATTTTCCTAGCACACAGTGGCCTGCAAAGGGGTGTATTGCACTAAATACTGGGGCTCCACTGCTTACATACTCAAGAAGTGCTACTTTTCTTCCAATGTTGGTTCCTTTCCTTTTTTTTTTTCACTGAAAAATGGCCCTAAAACCATAGAAAATACATAGACTACGTATTCCTGGGCCAAAAAAATTCCTCTGAAGCCCCTGACCTTTTTACTGAAAATATGAGCAAGTTGCATTTTACTTCCTGTATCGGTAATGCTTTCATTATTTAAAAAAAAATTCATTCCAAAAACTAGGCAAAATGGATGCCTCTAGGTGCCCGATTGCTATCTTTTGATGAATAACTACCACGACATCACCATCTATCCCTAACTATGTATATTCTCCTTTGAGAAGCTTGGGCTTAAGGGAGATGAATTACTCAGACACTGTTGCTACTTCTAGGTAGTACCCAAAGAGACTGCATCCTAATGTTTTAATCCTGATAGGAAAATATAAGATATAATCACAAAACACCAGGCATACACAAACTATAAGAGCCTAAAACTGCAAATACCAAAGATTATCCCTGGAGAGGGAAAGATGACTGGGGGTGGGGGGAAGGGTAGAAAGTCTTTAGCTTATATCTGTTTTATTTCTTAACTAAGGGGGAAAAAATCAGAAGCAGAAATGGCAAAATATCACATGGGTTAAACCTAGATGTTGGTTACACACGTGACATCATTTCCTGAAACCAGCAAAAGCTACATATAAAGACTTCCCACCCCAACCCCGCCCCAGCATTGCAGGTTGTTAAACATTTATCAGCATACCGCTAAGTAGAGTGACTGAGTTCAGGCTCTGAATTTAGCTTCAATATCCAACAGATATATAATCGTTAGAACATTGCTCAATATCTCACTAACTTATTTTCCCCATCAGTAAAGTGGGTATAATAAAACCTACTTTTTAAAGTTATGAAGATTAAATACCTCATACCTGTGGAGTGCTTAGGATGGTAAATAGCTATTCTAATGTAAATATCATAAAACATATAAAACAGTTATTTGATATTAACTGATAAACTGAAGGTGCATCCGAAGACCTTTGCTAATTCCAAATTCACAAATGCTATGAAGGTAAATTTATTTTTCTCATAGAAATGAAATCCATCATTCATTAGCTCTCTTCACATTCTCTTTAATTAAGAGTGCTAATAGTTGGAATTGTTTTCAGAAATATTTTTGACCAAAGCTATATGTACATATGTGTATGTATAAATATATTTGGTTCTGAAGTTCAGATGGCAACAGTTCAACTACCGAGGGGCTGTTGAGTTACTCAAACCTACTTGGGTTTCTGTGTTTCAGCTGATAGGCAAGAATTCTGATTGTAAAAAGTTCACCTGAAAATTTATCATAATCTATTCAATTCAAGTCTGAATTGCAAGGGACACAAATATACAAACCCATTTTTTTTTTTTTTAGTTGGAATCTCACTCTGTCGCCTAGACTGGACTGCAGTGGCATGCTCCCGGCCACCACAGCCTCGACCTGCCGGGCTCTGGCGATCCTTCTGCCTCAGCCTTACAAGTAGCCGGAACTACAGATGCGCGCTACCATGTCTGGCTAATTTTTGATTTATTGTAGAGACGCGGACTCGCCAAGTTGCCCTGGCGGGTCTCGAACCCATAGGCTCAGGCAATCCACTCACCTCGGCCTCCCAAAGTGCTGGGATTACAGGTTGAATCACTGAGCCTAGCCTAGAAACCCATTTTAAAAATCAACCCATAAGAGCTCCTATGCAGAAAACTTGTAGAGATGGTAGAACTGGACCCAGTCGACATGAATATGATACAGCACTGTGGTCCAGTTCAGCACAGGACTCAGCAAATGGCCACTCCGAATATTTGGGGAATATAGTGGGCTATGAATACAGAGTTAACAAACAGAGTAGACTTTTTGTGAGAGAAAGTGGGGTAATAATTGGTTTAAGAAACAGCTAAATACCTGTATCACTATGCATACAGGAACTGTCTCTTCCTCTTATGAAGTCTCAAAAAATGTATCTCCCATGCCCCTTTTGTTTTCAGAAAGCTATTTGAGGATAACACACCACACAAATGAAGGGATAAATCTAAGAAATGGGGAAACTGGGAATCCAACATAGGAGACAGGCAAGCAATCCTCAGGGCGATGGCAAAGATTTCAGAATTTCAGCTGTGCAACAGTCACAGAAGGCAAAATCGTCTGGAATGGATAAAGCAGATTGCTCCAGGAATAATTTTTTTTCAAAAAGATGAATGAAACTGATAGAATAATTGATCATATCTGAACATGCGGAGAAGGTATTCATACATATGGTAGAGATCTATGCAAAGTCAACTATTAACTCAAGGAAATAAAAATGCAGTACAGGCAAAGGACATCATTCAGCTGTGAACAGCAGTTCTATAATCTTAACAGGGTACACATATTTTTTTTAATCAATATTTTTTATTTTAATATTGTGGGGTACAGTTAAGGGTTAGGTATACAAATAAGGGGTGTCTCCCCATCCCCAGACAGATATTGACTACCATTAATACCACCTCCCTTCCCCTCCCTCCCCCCCTATAGTTTCCCACTGCTGTCAATCCTTTTCTTATAGTATTACGATAGATGTTCAAGGTCCACTATATGAGTGAGAACAGGTACACATATTCTTAATGTAATCACATTCAATAATGTTAGTCCTGAATTACAATATAACTATGTCGGGAGGGGAAAGGGGGATAAGTAGGGAATGTGAAATGCTAGGAAGAAGAGGGAAGCTTTATATTAGGACTCAAAGAAACAATGCCTAAGTTAAAAAATCAAGTAAAAGCAATATAAGCATGTCACTTGGAGATACGGTAATAAATGACAAAAAACCAACAGCTAAAAGATTGGAAAGTACTTATCCTGGGAAAAGAAAATGGAGACAGTCATAGTGGTATTTTTTTCCTTGGGGGAAAATAACCTGTAGATCTATTTGACTTTTTAAATTATGTGCCTGTGTAACTATGATTAAAAAATAATAGAAACTCTCTAAACCACACAATTATATGGAATCTAAACAATTTGCTTCTGAATGACTCTTGATTAAGCAACAAAACTAAAGCAGGAAAAAAAAATTATTTGAATCAAATGAAAGCAGAGACAACATATTAAAACCTCCTGGATACATCCAATGCAGTATTAGGGAAGTTTATAACTTTAAATACTCATATCAAAAAGAAAGATCTGAAATCAACAACTTAATGTCACAGCTGAAGGAACTAGGAAAATAAGAACGATATAAACCTAAAGCTAGCAGAAGGAAAGGAATAACAAAAATCAGAGCAGAACTAAGTGAGACTGAAACCAAAAAAATAAAACCGTGAATTAAAAAGTTAGTTCTTTGAAAGGATAGAGAAAACTGACAGACTGCTAGCTAAATTAACCAAGAGAAAAAGAGGGAAGACCCACATAAGTACAAAAAAATGATAAAGGTGACATTATAACTAATGCCACAGATATAGAAAAGATCATCAGAGACTACTATGAACAACTCAGTGACAACTAGGAAATGTAGAGGAAATGGTTAAGTTCCTGGAAGCATACAATCTTCAAGACTGAACCATCATGAAGCAGAAATTCTAAACAGACCAATAAAGAGCAATGGAATTGAATCAGTAATTTAAAAAAAAATCTTTCAACAAAAAAAGGCCAGGACCAGATGGGTTCCCACACAAATTTTATCAGACATACAAAGAACTATTACCAATTATACTAAAACTATTCAAAAAATTGAGGAGGGGCCCTTCCTTAACTCATTCTATAAAACCAGTATCACCAATACTAAATCAAACCAAGCAAGGACACAATACAATAAAATTTTAAAAACCACAGGTTAAGATCCCTGATGAACACAGATGCAAACTTTTCAACAAAGTACTAGGTGAGCAGAATCCAATAGCATATCAAAAAGATAATCCATTACAATCAAGAGGGACTTACTTAGGGATGCAAGGATGGTTCAATAGCCACAAATTAATAGCTGTGATTCACCACATAAACAGAATAAAAAACAAGAACCATATCTCATTAGATGCAGAAGAGGTATTTAATAAAATCCAACATCCCTTTATGATAAAAACCCTCAATAAACTAGGCATCGAAGGAACATATCTCAAAATAATAAGACCAAATATAATAAACCCACAGCCATATTTAATGAGGAACAGTTGAAAACATTCCTCCCAGAACTGGATCAGCAAAGTCCACTCTCACTACTATTCAACATTGTACTGGAAGTCCTAACCAGAGGAATCAGACATAATAGGCATCTAGATTGACAAAGAGACAAAGCAATCCTAAGTAAAAAGAACACATTCAGAGGCATAATATTGTCTGACTTCAAATTATACTACAAGGCATGATAACGAAAACAGCATGATATTGGTACAAAAAGAGACAGATTAATGGAACAGAATAGAGAATCCCAAAGTAAAGCCACATGCCTACAAACAACTGATTTTGGACAAAATAAACAAAAAATAAACAATGAAGAATAGACACCCTATCCCTATTCAGTAAATGGTGCGAGAGCACTATCAAGACATATGCAGAAAAATGAAACTAGATCCCTATCTCTAGCCATATACAAAAATTAACTCAAGATGGATTAAAGACTTAAATGTAAGAACTGAAACTATAAAAATTCTAGAAGCAAGTCTAGGAAAAATTCTTCAGGACATCAACCAAGGCAAAGTATTTATGATGAAGACCCCAAAAGCATATGCAACAAAAACAAAAATAGACAAATGGGACCTAATTCTGCAAAGCAAAATAAACAGCAAAGTGATCACAAAACCCACAGAATGGGAGAAGACACTTGCAGATTATGCCTCTGACAAAAGCCTAATATCCAGAATCTACAAGGATCTTAAACAACTCATGAACCACCACCACCAAATAACTCCAATAAACAGTGGGGAGAGGAAATAGATACATCTCAAAAGAAGACATACAAGTGACCAACAAATGTATAATAAATGCTCAACAACACTAATCACCAGAGAAAGGCAAATTAAAACCACGATGAGGTATCATACCAGTCAGAATGGCAGTCATCGAAAAGTCAAAGAACAACCGATGTTGGCATGGATGCAGAGAAAAGAGAACGCACATACATTGTTGGTGGGAACGTAAACTAGTTTAAGCTCTACGGAAAATAGTGTGGAGATTTTTCAAAGAACTAAAAACAGAACTACCACTCAACCTAGCAATCCCACTATTGGGTATCTACCCAAAGGAAAATAGACTACCATATATTTTTAAAAATCTATCTATATATATGTGTGTATATGTATACACACACACATATACATATCTGCACTTGTATGTTCATCATAGTACCAACCTAGCTGCCCACAACAGTTGACTGAATAAAAAGAATGTGGTATGTATTCCACCATGGAATACTATGCAGCCATGAAAAAGAATAATGAATTCAGAAACAGAAAACCAAACCTTAAATGTTTTCCTTTATATGTGCAAGCTAAGCAATGGGTACCCTGAACATAAAGATGGAAATAATAGACACTGGGGACCCCCAGAGGGGGGAGGCAGGAAGGGGGAGTAAGGGGTTAAAAACGACCTATCAGGTGCAACATTCACAATTTGGGGAATGGGCACACAGATGCCCAATCCCCACCAGTATGCAGTACGCCCCTGTAACAAACAGGCACACGTACTCTGAGTGGAAAACAGAAAACAAAGAACACAAAAAATTCCTTATTATTAACTTCTGATTTTTGTACTCTATGAATTACCTACGCAAGGACAATAAAAAGGAAATAAAAAGTATTCATATATTTTGAATATTAATATACCTTTTCAAGCTATTATACTCTTGAAAGATGACGTTTATAATTGTTTTGTTGTTTTTTTTTGAGTTGGAGTCTCACTCTGTTGCCCAGACTGGAGTGCAGTGGCACGCTCCCAGTCACCGCAGCCTCACCCTGCCGGGCTCTGGTGAACCTTCCGCCTCAGCCTTCCAAGTAGCTGAAAATACAGGCGCGTGCTACCACTACTGGCTAATTTTTGATTTATTGCAGAGATGAGGTCTCACCAAGTTGCCCAGGCAGGTCTGGAACCCGCGGGCTCAGGCAATTCACTCACCTCAGTCTCCCAAAGTACTGGGATTATAGGCTGAGCCACCGAGCCCGGCCTATAAACCATATTTTAACAAAAAACGTATTTTGAAGATGGGTTTTGGGAAACCAGGATAGAAATAAGTAGCTTATGTGACAATGAGGATGATGAAGCCATAAGCACTACACATATATACAGACGTTGCAGAGAACAGTTATATAACAACTTCCCAGATAACTGGTTTCATGAAATTCTTCCATGAATCTGTGGCAGTTCTGGTTTTCGCATCATAATTTTGTAATTAAGAATCTGTGGCTCCTCAAGTTTCCCTTTGATGCATTGGATGTGCAAAATGTCATTATTCCCGCTTTCAAGTTAATTTTTCACTCAATTATTTTTAATTACAAAGGAAATTAACACTTTAGAAGTTTCTCTAAAACTAAAATGGTTTGGCTTTTATTGATGCACATGTTCTTGTCAGCATGTTTTAATGCTCAGTTTATGTTAATACATTTGGTGAATGGTACCAATTTGTATTAGTGAGGCCCATTTATAAAACAGTTGTACTGTATTAGTGACTAGTTAAGTCTTCTAAATCCTCAGAGTTAAGGTCCTTAGTGTAATACTGCAAAAGTATATTTCTCTCAAGTCCCATAATGGCTTTAAGTAGTTTTAAAAGCAGGTTTGTTTTTCGCTCTAGTCTACTTAGAAAAATATGTTAATTTCTTGACAATGGCTGTGAAGTTTCCAGTGATTAAACAGTCATTTTAAGAGAAAACATTAAATCTCTCAAATTTGCTTTCATGTCTTTGAAACGTGACTCTTAACTTCTTTGGTTTGTAATGACACATGATGATTTCAGAAAAGAATATGCTTGCCATGTCAAATCCCACGTTTGTAATGGAAGAATGCAGGAAGCAAAAAATTCATAAGCAATTGCATATTTTTGTTTTGTATTTTGAGTTGGGGGTTTCATTCTGTCACTCAGGCTGGAGTACAGTGGCATGATCACAGCTCACCACAGCCTCGACCACCTGGGCTCAGGCGAGCCTTCCACCTCACCCTCCTGCCTTCCACCTCACCCTCCTGAGTAGCTGGGATTACAGGCACACACCACCATGCCCAGCTAATTTTTTAATTTTTTTGTGGAGCCGAGGTTACCAGCCTGTCTTGCTTGGCCTCAAGCAACCCTCCCACTTCAGCCTCCCAAAGTGCTGGGATTACAGGCATAAGCCACCATGCAGGACCCGCAAATGCATTAGGATTAGTTGTAGAAAGTGGAGGATCAGGCCAGGTACAGTGGCTCAAACCTGTAATCCCAGCACTTTGGGAGGCCGAGAAAGGATTGCCTGAACTCGGGGGTTTGAGACCAGCCTGGGAAACTTGGCGAGATTTCGTGTTGACAATAAATTAAAAAAAAAAAATTAGCTGGGCATGGTGGCACATGCCTGTAGTTCCGGCTACTTGGAAGGCTGAGGCAGAAGGATCACCTGAGCCCCGCGGGTCAACAATGGGGTGGCTGTGAGCATGACCCTGCACTCCAGCCTAGGCAACAGAGTGAGACTCTGACTCAAAAAAAATAAAAAAGGAAGTGGAGGTTCATGATCACTAAAATACCTATTTCTCAATAATACTTCTTTCAAAACAGGAGGCCACATCTTCCAAAATGTTGCATGTTAGTTAGAGTGAAATATTGTTTGCTGGTCCCTCTGTGAACCCTGCCATTTCTCTTAATAAAGATGTCTGACAATTACAATCCAAAAACAAAAAAACAAAAAGACACAAATCCGGTGCTGGTTCATAAAAACTCCATAATAAATGCCAACTTTTTTATTGTTATAATGACAAGACAAATGGCTTTTCATATAACCATTACACTCATGCTAGGGATAACAATAATTTCTCTATTATAAATGCTACCTGACCTTTTAAAAACACATTATTTACTATGCGAAGACTGACTGGGCATGCTTAATAAAATAAAAACAATGATAAACATTCCAATTTTTTTTTACTAATACCTAATTTTATATAATTTACACACAACTTTTGATGTTAGTAACAGAAACAACGAATTTTACTTCTTGATACTTAACTTTAACTCCCCAAGACATGCACTACAACCACATAATAGATCCTGTCATCAATATGATGGTCTTGGCATTTTATGTATTGTACTCACTTTAAATTAAGTCCTACTTACTAAAATAAAAAAAGATAAAGACAAGGAATAGGCAGTAAATAAAAAAGGAACACACACAACCAATTACAACACTGATATATCAATCTCATTTGCAATGAAAGTAGTAGACATTTTTTAAATGACATACCATTTTTTAGTTATACTAGCAAAGGTTAAATGCACAATTGACCAGGGATTATTTAGGTGGGAGTGTAGTCACACATATATACTAGCTGGAAAAGTAAATTGTACTCCCTTTCTAGAGACAAGTATGATGATAAGACTTATGAAAGCTCTAAAAATGTTTAAGCCCTTTGAACCAGTCATTCCACTTTTAGACACTTTCTTAAGCAAATACCTCAAAATGTACAAGGACATTCACTGATTATAGTAATAAATTGTAGACAATCAAAACATCTAGCAAAAAAATGCCTATGTAGTGGCACACTTTTCTTAGAACAGGCAGTAAGTCTAGCTCCCTTCCACTCTTCCAAGCCCATCTTACCTTCTTTTTTTCAATATAGTCTACTTCTAAGAGAGGCTAAAAATGTCACTCACTGCCTTTCCTTGTGACCTGATCTGAGTTATCAGAAATCACTGGGGGCTTTTGAGAAAAGTCTTTCTTAATGATAAAATAAATGTGAGAGAAGAGGCCTTTCCTGTCTTTTAGATGTAATTTTACAAGGTTGTAAAACTGGAAGCTACAGCAGCAACTCTTGTGATTGAGAGGTGTATTCGCCTAAGGCAAAACCAATAATCTGATAATAAGGCAAAAAAAAGTATCTTTAATGACATCTCTGAACCGTGTTATGTTAGATAATAAATGTCCTTAGTTACTTAAGCTAATTATATTTGGACATTGTTACCTCTGGTTGAAAGCATCCTAACTGATATTAGATACACAACAGAGTACTTTAGAACCACTAAAAGTTATGTCACAGAGGTATATTTATGAACAGTAGATGTGCGGCTTAAAAAAAAAATCACAAACAGTATGTTCCCATTTTTTAAAGCAAGTATGTTAATATGAATTCATTTGCCAAGAAAGAGGTCTGGAAGGATACTCAAGGTTTTAAGAGTAGTTATCTCTGAAAGATAGGATTCAAATGTTTCCTTTTTTGCGTATCTGAATTTTTTGTCTTCTACAGTGAACATTCATCACTTTAAGATTCTACCATCCTTTCTATTTTTATCAATTCGATGCAATTTTGGAGAGGAAGAGGTAAACTTGTATTCTAGTGAGTTATCCTGAACTAGAAGTCTGCTTTTTTAATAGTAAGTTTTATTTTTTTAAAAACTGTTTTGTGAAATTTGATCCTATCAAGCATTTATTTTTCAGTGAATATGGAAGATTACAGTTTTCATTGCTCTCTGTTACTCAAGGAGTCATCATGACTTTGTACCATTTCGTATTAGAATTTCTTCTGTGAAGCAAAAACAGTCCCAAAATGAAGGATCTTCAGGTGTCATGGGAACAGCAGATGCTATTAAATCATTAAAGGTGAGAACATTAAACTGCCTCGGGGTTGCTTTAGAATCATCTTGAGATGGCACCTAAAGGGGAAAAAAATAGATGGCCTCAGAATTAGAGTGCAAGTAAATCTTACCATCTATTTTATAATAATGAAAGACCAAATTACATTTCAGTAATATTAAATTACAACATAGTAGAATTTCTAGAATATTGTTTTTACTCCTTATATTAATATTTCCATAATAAACCAAAAAAATTTGAAATAGAAAACCTGGTTCTTGAACAAAATTTTGTTTATAACAAAAGCTGAGATTTGAAAACAGAGGGACCAGTAACCTATATCAGTCAACAGGTGTCAATTTTAACATGCTATCTCTTTTAAAGAAAGATACCTCTATGAAGAATTTTAATCCTTTGATTAATCTATCAAAGGTGTGGTCTGTTGCCTGAGTTATTTTTCTAGAAGCAATGATACATTTATATTGATCATGCCACATTTTCTCACATGGATTCCCTAAAAATAATGACATGCATGTAGTTTTGATTAAAACCTATCAGAATGTCTTAAATAAATACTTTCACAGAATCACAACTATATGTAGGCTAAGGGTCTTCGACCCTAAGTTTTTACCCCCCTCACTCACTAGACTGTGACTAGATTGTGACTGAAGGAATTAAATTGAGACCAATATTATGCCACAATATTTTTTTTACGTGTTTGACACTATAACTTTGGAAAGAATGTAGAATATTATTTTAAAAGGGTGAGGGGGTTCAATTCACAAGGTAACTCCATTACTCATCAACCTTCAACTTGGTACCCTTATATTCTATATAACCTCAATTCACCAGGAAATAAATTACTGTTGACTAACATAGTGATTATCTTGGAATTTTATTGGTATTTTGAGAACTATGATAGTACTACCAAAATTTTTTCTTTTTTCTTTGTAATATTTAAGTATATTTGAATGTGAAAAAGCAGGTAACATTATTATTATTATTATTATTATTATTATTTTTGATGAAGTGGGGGTCTCACTGAGTTGCCAGACTGGAATGAAGTACAGCGGCATGACCACAGCTCATTGCAGTCTTGACCTAGGCTTAGGCAATCCTTCCACCTCAGCCTCCCAAGTAGCTGGTACACAGGGCACACGCTACCACACCCAGATAATTTTTTGATTTTTTTTGTAGAGATGAGGCCTTGCTATGTTGCCCAGGCTGGTTTGAACTCGAAGGCTCAAGCAATTCTCATGCCTTGGCAACCCAAAGTGCTGGAATTACAGGCATGAACCAAGTGCCTGGCAACATGCTTTTTAAAAATGTTTCCACAAAATCCCTGGTGATCTTAAAGATGTGCTAATGAAAAATACCACTAAGTCTATAATCTCAAAACCAAAAAACCCCTTACCTGATATAAGACAAATGACTATACCTATGAATAAAGAACAAACTTAATATAAATTCATACTTTTGGGAAAAAGATAAAGAAATCCTAAAATCTTACATCCTGACGTTTAGATCCATCGGGTTTCCTAAGAGCTACGGCAACAAAATGGTGCTCATCTATTTTGCTTTCCTGAAAGATAGAAAGTAAATATGGATTAGATATGTAAATTTAGATATAGTTCTGTTTACATTTCAAATCTCATTTCTCTTGACCTATAAATACACATACACACACATATGTATTCCCCCACCTACCCTAAACCTCTTGAGAAGAAGTTACCTACATTCTGGCCCTTGCTCTTTTAAACTCTTCAGTAAGTATTTCCCAGTAGGGAAGACATTCTCCTACACCATCACAGTGGTTGTCCTGTCTCTTTAGGCTTTCTTTAGTCTTTTATGACATTAACTTTTAAAGTACAAACCCCAAGCCCCCTTGTATTAATAAAACATTGCTCCTTCTGGGCTCGATGTTTCTTCATGACTGGACTGAGGCCACGCGTTCTGAACCACAACACTACAGAGGTGATGTGTCCTATCTAGAGGCACATCACAGCTATCTGCCCTTCTCTGGTGGTGTTTATTTTGTACATGCCTAAAGTGTATGCTAAAAAAAACTGGGTTGCAATCCAGGTGTGTAAGCATTTAGTTAACACACACCAAAGCCTGTGGAAAATCATGATGGAAATTTATAGGCAAAACTCAACCAACATGCAGTTTTCTATTTTCCCTATGTATGAGACAAAGGAGAAGGTTGCAAAATGTAATACATATTGAGGCAGCTACTAGAGAAAACGAACACTTATTAAAAACTAAGCTTCACTGAAAAGCCACTTTAGCAAAAAGCAGAATCTAATAACAAAGTTTAAGACAACGTGCTTACAAAGAAAAAAGTTAAGAGCAAGCATCAGAAAATTTAATAGGTCAAAGTAATCACAAAATAAGTCAGCTACAAGCCCTGTTTTATCATTTTCTCTTTAAACAAACAAAAAATAAAGTAACTCTAATGCACAGATTTTAAAATATCTAAAATAATTTTTTGGAAATTTAGCATATAGGAAATATTCTTTTATTCTTTTATTATATTTCAGCAGATAAAAATCAAGCTTAGATATAATTAAAGGTATAAATAAAGGTATGCTAATAAGGGACAGTTACCCACTGAAGAATGTTACTAACGGATGTGCTGTTTGAACACTCCTAACAGCGTGAGACACTAACAGACTCACTTCCTGCCACGTCCCCAAAGGAAAAAAAAATATTTTCCCTTAAACTAAAAAATAATACAACATTCTCAAAACATTACTTTTTAATACAAAGTCTCCCTCCTTTTTTCCACCCTTAATATACCAATAACATGAACACTATAATGCAGAGATGTTTGGGCTATAATTACTTTTGAAAAAACACATAGACCAGTAGTTCTCTAATACCTGTATCTAAATCTGAGGTACCAGTGGGCAATAACCAGTTTTCTTTCAGCCTGTCAGCTAAAATGCCGCAACGCCCTGCTCAATTTGTCCACTTAACTTGTTACAAGCCAAAATTCAATGAGATTGATTTCAAAATAAAACTTCATCATGTCTATTCAGACTTTATCGGACTCAAGTAAATACCAAATTTGACAGAGCAACACTAGAGAAGCTATCTTATAAGTGATGATTTAGTTTTCAAATTGTGTCGTGAACTTCAATGGCATATGCTGTGGTGTGACAATGTTAACTATTCCATCTCATATTCCACTGGAATGAAAAATCTAAGGTTAGGAACTTTGTTCTAAATCCTTTCTACCCAGAACAGTGCCAATAATATACTTTAGTTGAAAAAACAAAATGAAATCAGCAAGCTAGCTAGTCAGTCAAGCTAGTTCATTCAATACATTGAACTTAAGTTTAATTTTCAAGACTTTCTAAAATTTCAAAAGTTTCCTGAACTTGTAACTTTTTAGCCATAAAATTCCTGTGAATACCAAAATTGCTCCCCACCAAACCCAAAGGGAGCAGGAATATTTTTATCTTTTCAGAAAATAGTTTGGCATTAGATTAAAAAGATTAATCTGCTTTAATAAAATTGCATGTCATCCAACCTGGGCAACTTGGGGAGACCTGTCTCTACAATAAATCAAAAAAATTAACCGAGCATGGTGTCCTGTGCCTGTAGTCCCAGTTACCTGGGAGGCTGAGGTGGAAGGATAGCCTGAGCCCAACAGGTTGAGGCTGTGGTGGCCATGAGTGTGCCACTGAACTCCAGCCTAGGCAATATAGTGAGACTCCGACTCAAAAAAAATAAAAAAAATAAATTTTTAAAAAATTGCATGTCATTATCCTAGTATGTGTTCCATTTTGCAAATAAAGTAAAATAGAGTGGGTATGGGGGCTTATGTCTATAATTCCAGCTGAGGCAGAAGGACTGCTTGAGCCCAGGAGTCTGAAATTAGCCTAGGCAACACAGCGAGACCTCAACTCTACAAAAAAGAAAAAAAAAAATTAGCCAGCATGGTGGTACGTGCCTATAGTCCCGGCTACTTGGGAGGCTGAGGAAGCAGGATCACCTGAATCCAGGTGTTTAATGCAGCAGGGAGCCATGATCCTGCCACCGAACTCCATCCAGCCTGGGTGACAAAGTGAGACTCCAACTCAAAAATAAAATAAAAAGTTTAAGCTATAACTTAAAATATTCCAATTTTACTCTTTCTTTCCAATGGTAAAGTTTCGTATTGAAAATGTATCTGTCATAAATTTTAACAATTCTACCGCATATGCAGTTTCAAAAGCAGAGCAGTTAAGTTCTATTTTAAGGCCTGGTGTGGTGGCTCACACTCATAAACAGCACTTGGGAGGCTGAGGTGGGAGGACTGCTTGAGGTCAGGAGTTCAAGGCAAGTCTGGTCAACATAGCAAGACCCTGTCTCTTAAAAAAAAAATTAGCCAGCATGGTGGTGTGCATCTGTAGTCCCAGCTACTCAGGAGGAGTGCTTGAGACCAGTGTGAGGATAAGGTGAGCCGGGACTGTGTCACTGCACTCCAGCCTGGGTGACAGTCAGACCTCAACTCAAAAAAAAAATGATCTAATCTTTTTATCATTTGAAACTTTTTGCTGGTAACTTTCCTAACAGAAACTAGTTATAAATTGAGAGCGTATAAAAATGTAAGACTCCTCCTGGCATAAAATTTCGTATTTTTCCTACAGTATTTTAATTTTCTAGGTGTAAGATACAATACTAAGATATGTGGAAAATCCTTTGGATTTGCTGTAATAAACAATGGATACTTGATTATGTCCAAGCTAGTATCTTGGGTTGATAAGAGACACAATGCTAAACAAAGTACTGCCCCCGCCCTCAGGGAACACTAGGGAAATAAAACAACCATACAAACAGAGATGACGGGGCAAAATGTGTTGGTGTACCACAGGAGAAAAACAAAAACACCTGGTTCTCAGAGAAGGCGCCTGAGTTAGACTAACATGGGAGAGAGGGCAAGGAGACTGGTGGAGCCACGGAATTCGTATAAGCCAACAGGAACACAAAAGAGGAGAGGATATTCAAGAAAAGCAAATCACAATTTGTCTGCAACGTCGAACATAGAGAAACGATGGCTCAAGACCGAGGACGAAGCCCAAAGCAACACAACAGAAACCAGGCCCTGTGAGGTGGTGCGCATTGTAGTGCAACCCACTCAGGAGGCTGAGGTAGGACTGTGTTGCCCAGGAGTTTGAGGCCAGCCTGGGCACAAACACAGCAAGATCCTGTCTCTTAAAATACAAAACAAAGAAACCAAAGAAAATGAAAAGCAGTTAGGGGGCTACTGTACTGGTCCGAGTCAGACAGAAAGACGGGCCACAGAGGAGTTCTCAGAGGGGCATGTGTCACTGATACCTAGACTGACTGGTATGACAACGGCAGAAAAGTAACTTGAAGGGTAATTGTGGCTCTGGCCTATGTGCAGAATTTGAGGTATCTGTGGAGTTTTCAGCTGGAAACAGGTAGAGGGAGAACCACACAGCAGTGAGTCTGGAGAGTGGCAGACACTGAGGGAAAGAGTCGGTAGCCACACACAGAGAGGAGGAGAGGGCAAGATGCTTGGGGAAAAGTCTACACTTAGAGTGTGGCAATGAAGTTCACTTCTTGAATGTGACTGTTCCAGGATTTAGTCCTTTGTCCTTGTTCCTATATACTATTCTTGATGGCTTCATAAACCATTATTTAGCTTACAGTAATAGCTGTCACTCACAAGTCATTCTCTCAGGAAGGCTCTCAGCTTGCATTACACAGACATGCTTTCTTCTTGCATGTCAGCAAAGACACCCAACAGATATTTTAAATATTTGTCATTTTCCTAATGATTTTCACTTTCACATTCTTCTTTGAGTCTTCAATTAAATAAATATTCGTTCTCTTGGGATACAGATTTTACCATATGTCCTACGATGAGACTGTTCTTTGCTTTTGCTTGAAAGATTACAGTATCCATATCCTCCTTATCATTTGGGGGAGGGCCAGTAGATACTCCTTCCCAGATCCAGAGGTGGAATTAACATTGTTATACACAGTCTCAACCCTGTTTCTGGGCAGATACTGCCCTTCCCATCTCCTCTGTCCTCATCCTTTCACTCTCATACACACACACACACACATACACACACATTTATAACTAGTACACGGAACAGGCAAAACACTAAGGCAGACTGAGTAAATAACTTAATTATTCTTCCATGGCTGTCCCTTTAAATATGCTCAAATGGATCTCCGTTCCCAGTTCCTACAAGGTCACAGGTTCTTTTTTTCTTTCTTTCTTTTTTTTTTTGAGTTGGAGTCTCACTCCATTGCCCAGGCTGGAGTGCAGTCGCATGCTCATGGCCACTCCAGTGTTGACCTGCTGGGCTCCAGCGATCCTTCTGCCTCGGCCTTCCAAGTAGCTGGAACTACAGACACGCGCTACCACGCCCGGCTACTTTTTATTTTATTGTCTCGCCAAGTTGCCCAGGCTGGTCTTGAACCCACGGGCTCAGGCAATCCACTCGCCTTGGCCTCCCAAAGTGTTGGGATGACAGGCTGAGCCACCGAGCTAGCTGGCAATTTCTCTCTAATCCCTTCCAGCTACAACAATCCACTTCAATTCTAGAACAAATGTACATTCTCCCTCCTGGCTTCACCTTGCTCTTCTAGTCTTTCTCTTCTACTTTGTTTTCCTTAAGGTAGGTGGAAGTTCAGAGGAAGAAGACTGCAGAAATGGAACAAAGAAAAGACCGGTGCTATTGTAATCCAGTTTTTGGAACCCTACATCTTATCAGGGTCTAAATGCTCGCTTATCCCATAGGGTATTATCTGTGGAATTTTCAGAGACCCACTTCAAGTTCCTCAAACCTGTATTACTCCTGGAGCTAGCAATGCATTCAACAGCTGCTTTCTTGTAATCTCTGCCCTCAGTACTAATACACAGTGGAATTTCCACTGTCTCTTTCTTTTGGGGGCTCCTCTTAGCTAGAGTCCTTTCAAGACACTTAAAGTCCAGTGGCTATTACATTCTACAGTGTCTATTTGGTCCACCGGAACTCAGGCATCTTTTTGTCTGTTTACCAAATAGGTGAAGCACAGAGGCCTAACTGTTGACTCTACCCTCCTCACTCTGCATACTAGGAGTTCTCCAGCCATGATCCTGCTTTCAAATTCTTTCAGTTAAGAAGTGGCTATTTTTACACACACCTCTCAACTCCTGCAAACACAAACAAGTTTTCCTACAAACTCTCTTGATGCTTTCCATTCTACTTTAGAGACCACAGAGATGTGGGTCTACTAGTGTGTCATTTTAGCACAACCATCCACCAATCCCCACACAAACAGACTTCTCTGATATACAGACTGGCTTGAGTGTGGTCACTGAACCAGTTTTGCAATCCTACAAAGCACCACATGAAAGTGGCCAGCATTTCTCATTATGTCAAAAGAAGAAACTTGATTTAACATCCTTTATGTTTACTTTTGAAAAGAAAATCTGGAGGACGTTTTTTAAAAAATGCAATGTAAATGGTGGTTTGGGTACTAGTTGGCTTCCTAATAGAACCCAAATACTTTGGGTTAAACCTGGAAAACCAGAAAGACATCTATCTAATGCCAATCCAGTTCATTTTAAACATAAAATGAGACCTTTATTAGGTTAACCTGGAAAAAATAAATGTAATAAATTACTTCAAATGTACCCAAAAGTCACACTTAATTCAATCACAAAATATCAAAAAATTCATGCAATAGGAGGACATGCTTAAAAAGAAAAAGAAGTTATACAGAAAAATAATACTTGCTGAGGTAAAAAAGTAGGTGTTAAGATTCTAACCCTCCTCTAACTCAAAAACTTAAACTGCCTTCCACTACTGCCTACCATATACCACTGAGTACCTTCCAATCAGTCTTTTTATGTATACATTAATTTGTTTGTTTCAGCTGTAAAGATCCTTTTTTGACTAAATACCAGAACATAAGCATTATGCCCACAGCAATGTATTTAGGTGCCTTTTCCACACAAATTATTATTTAGCAAAAGGCAGTTTGCTTCAGTTTTCACATTAGGTGTTTCTGAATTTTTCAGTTACAAATAATGATGCAGTATAAGAACAAACATATAGACCAATGGAACAGAATAGAGATTCCAGAAGCAAAACCTCAATTTCTCAACCAACTCATCTTCGACAAAGCCTCCACCATCAACCACTGAGGAGAGGAGAACCTATTCTGTAAATGATGCTGGGAAAACTGGCTGACCACATGCAGAAGACTGAAACAGAACCCCTACCTATCACTATACACAAAAGTCAACTCCAAATGGATCAAAGACCTAAACGTAAAACCTCAAACTACAAGAACCTTAGAAAATGCAGAAGACAACCTTACGGAAATTAAAACTGGCAACCAATTCCTGATCAAAACCCCAAGTGCCCATGCCATAAGAGATAAGAAAGATAAAGTGGGACCTCATCAAACTGACAACCTTCTGCAAAGTCAAAGAAACCATCAAGAGAGCAGGGAGACAGCCCACGAACTGGGAAAAAATATTTGCCAACTGTATGTCTGACAAAGTCCTAACATCTAGGATCTACAAGAAACTTAAACATGCCAAAAAGAAAACAAAAAACAAAAAAACCCCAGCCCATTACAAAGTAGGCAAAAGATAACATCTAGGATCTACAAGAAACTTAAACATGCCAAAAAGAAAACAAAAAACAAAAAAACCCCAGCCCATTACAAAGTAGGCAAAAGATATGAATAGGCACCTCTCAAAAGAAGATATACGAGAGCAGCCAACAGATACATGAAAAAAATGCTCAGCCTCAATAGTCATCCAAGAAATGCAAATTAAAACCACACTGAGAAACCACCTAACTCCAGTCAG
>CAUYQG010013185.1:0-23541 GCA_963574415.1 Tarsius wallacei | reverse complement strand
AAGACCCACCTGGGCAACTTAGCAAGACCTCATCTCTACAACAAATCAAAAAATTAGCCAGGCGTGGTAGCGCGCGCCTGTAGTTCCAGCTACTTGGAAGGCTGAGGCGGAAGGATCGCCGGAGCCCAGCAGGTCGAGGCTGCGGTGGCCAGGAGCAGCCACTGCACTCCAGTCTGGGCAACTGAGTGAGACTCTAACTCAAAAAAAAAAAAAGAAAACACAGCAAGACTTTGTCCCTATGAAAAAATCAAAAAATTAGTTGTGTGTGGTGGTGCATTCCTGTATTCCCAGTTACTTGGGAGGCTGAGGCAGAAGGATTGCCTGAGCCCAGGAGGCTGAGGCTGCAGTAAGCTGTGATGGCACCACTGTACTCTAGCATGCGCGACAGAGTGAGAACTCAATTCAAAATATATATGACACACATATGTCATATATGTAAAACAAAGAAAAGAGCTTAGGGAGGAAAGAGGACATGAAATATGAGTGGGAAGAGCTCAGTAATGAGTTTAAAGAAAAACATAAAACTATGGTGAAGCTATGGAATAGACACAGCTGAAAACAGCTATACAGAGGACTGGAGTAGGAAAGGGAACAAAATGAAACTTAAAAAATGAAGGTGGCTGGGCTCAGTGGCTCAGCCTGTAATCCCAGCACTTTGGGAGGCCGAGGCGAGTGGATTGTCTAAGTCTGAGGGTTTGAGACCCACTCAGGCAACTTGGCGAGACCTTGTCTCTACAATAAATCAAAAATTAGCAGGGAGTGGCAGTGCGCACTTATAGTTCCGGCTACTTGGAAGGCTGAGGCGAATGGATTGCCGGCACCCAGCAGGTTGAGGCTGTGGTGGTTGGGAGCATGCCACTGCACTCCAGTCTGGGCAACGGAGTGAGACTCCAACTCAAAATAAATAAATAAATAATAAAAAATGAAAGCTGGGCACAGTGGCTCACACCTGTAGTCCCAGCATTTTGGGAGGTCAAGGAAGGAGAATTGCTTGAGCCCAGGAGTGCGAGACCAGCCTTAACAACATAGCAAGGCCTCATCTCTACAAGAATGAAAAAATTAGCCAAGCGTAGCGGTACATGCCTGTAGTTCTAGCTACTCAGGAGGCCAAGGTGAAACAATAACCTGAACCCAGGAGGTCGAGGCTTTGATGAACTGTGATCATTCCACTACACTGCAACCTGGATGACAGAGTGAGACCTTGACTTAAATAAATAAATAAGTTAATTAAAGATCAGGACACTTTAAGGTGGGAATAAAATCTGGGCGGCTAGAGCAACACTAGAAAACAGGGCAACAAGGCCCACCAAGCCCCCGAGGGGTGCATGACCCAAGAATTTCAATTTCATGCAAACTATCCTAAAGTATTATCAACCTAAATAACAATCCAGGAGAGGCTCTTTAAAAGAAAAGATGTTTCTCTGGGAGCACAGCTTTGCCGTGGGACTGCACACCATAGTAAACTATGTGCGCATTCAGGGAGGTGAAGAAAGACAAAGGTTTTTGCTTTGTTTTGAGTTGGGGCCTCATGCTGTTGCAGAAGCTAGAGTGAGTTCAGGCAATCCTTTCGACTCAGCCTCCTGAGTAGCTGGGACTACAGATGGGCACACCGCCACGTCTAGCTAATTTTTCTTTTTACATTTTTTGTAGAGATGGGGTCTTGCTATATTTGTCCAGGATGGTCTTGAACTCCAGGACTGAAGTGATCCTCCCACCTCAGCCTCCCAAAGTGCTGGTATTACAGGCATGAGCCACCATGCTCATCCAAGACAAAGGTTTTTAAAGGAAAAAAATTAGGAGAATAATTGTTTTGAAATAATTATGCTTGGCTACAAAGATCAATAACAAGGGTGCCAGTTTGAAGCTAGACAGGAAGCTGCTGGGCAGATGTTCTTGTAAAAATATTTTTATGTAAGGTTGTAATGGCCTTTGTACAAGATTGTGGGTTTTGTAGTCTTTTTCAAGCATGCAAGCATGAGAACTCTCTTCATGGCCTTCCTTTGATCTATTTGTCAGGGTTTATTTTACATTTAATGAGTCCATTTTTATTTTGATAACTTTCACAGTATGAAGGCAAGAGGCATGTTTATGCAAGTAGAGGAATATCATTTCCATGAGCTTTATTAAATAATAATTAGATTATTAAATGTTATTAGATAATGAACTTGAACCATATCTAAGACATAAAGAAAATATAGCAAAAGCACTCACAGTGCATACTAGTCTATTAACTGTAAAACACACTAAAACAAGGCATGATTATGGCCATGAGACAGAATTTAAGTATCATAAACACTAACACAAATGGGGAGGGAAAGAGAAGACAGGAGTGAAACTGTGCCCCAAAGAAGTATAGAGACCAGTGACCAACAGGATTCCTTGAGCTTATAGGGTAACAAATAAGAACTGCTTGCTCTAATGCTGAAACTCTCTCCACTTGTGAGATAACAGAATTGGCTGAAATTGGTGGGAACTAGTGTGAGTGACCTTAGTCTGAATGAGCTTGCTGCTGTCACAGTCTGAATTTCCACTGCATGTTTCTCACTGACTCTCCCCAAATTTACACATGTGATCCATGAAGATGCATGAAAAAACATCTGTGCATGCCTAGTGAGGCAAGATAGCTAGCACAGCTTATATATAAGAGAGGTGAGTTTCTTACAAGCAGACATAGCTTAGATCATTAGGAAACCAGATGGTCAGGCATCTGGGCACTGTCTCATTAGGTCATAATTCTCTTGATACCTACACTGACCAAACCCCAGACCCAACCTTGGAATGTGGGGTGGCTGGCTACAAAGACCATAAACAAGACAGTTGGGTATTATCAGAGACACTGAGGAATAGTGTTTTAATTGAACAGTAACTTTTCTTATTATCTCAAAAGTTCCTCATGACACAAGTAAGCTTAGGAGTTAAAAGAACTGAAACTTGTGATCAATAATTAGTAACCCGCCACATATCCCATGTAACACACAAAGCTTAGCTTAGAAGTAGGTTGCTTAATCATCATATTGGATATGTTTAAAGCCCTCTTCTAACAGCAAGCCAGTGTGTCCTTTCCCTTAAGGTGCCTATATTCTCTTTAAAGCTCTTTCTGCGACTCACTCTGAAATTCTTTTCTGTAGTAAATTTAAGGACCCATATAGCAACTACACCCTATGCCACTCATCATCAGGACTTTCCAGACTTCCCCTCTTTTCCCACTGGTCACCTACTAATCCCGAAATCCACCCCCTAAACCTTTTTTAATAAAAGTATTGCCTTAAGGTCAACATAAGGAGACAGATTTGAGCTGAATTCCTGTCTCGTTGACCTACAGTAAAAAGCTTTGCTTTGAACTCCCTGGGCTCTAGTGATCTTCCTACCTCAGCCTCCTAAATAGCTGGGACTTCAGTGCATGCCAATGTCCAGCTAATTTTTTAATTTTTTGTAGAGACAGGGTGTTGCTCTGTTGCCCAGGCTGTTCTCAAACTCTTGGACTCAAGTGATCCTCCTGCCTCAGCCTCCCAAATCACTGGGATTACAGATGTGAGCCACTATGCCTGGTGAAAACCTTTTTTTTTTTTTTTTTCCCTTAAAAAACCAGTGTCATAGTGTAGCATCTAGCACATGAATCAGCAAGTCCTTTTGCTAGGTAACAGGAGTAAAATAAATACACTGGCCAGGCTCGGTGACTCAGCCTGTAATCCCAGCGCTTTGGGAGGCTGAGGTGAGTGGATTGCCTGAGCCCATGGGTTCAAGACCCGCCAGGCAACTTGGCGAGACCTCATCTCTACAATAAATCAAAAATTAGCCGGGCGTGGTAGTATACACCTGTAGTTCCAGCTACTTGGAAGGCTGAGGCGGAAGGATCGCTGGAGACCAGCAGGTTGAGGCTGTGGTGGCCGGGAGTGTGCCACTGCACTCCAGTCTGGACAACAGAGTGAGACTCCAACTCAAAAAATAAATAAATAAATAAATACACTGATTTCTTCAATTTGCATAAATGATATTTAAAGCTGTTAAAGCATGTAATGTAGGACTAATAGAACATTAACAAAAATCTATTAGCGAATAAGCACCCCAGCACAGGGCAAGGAGGGCATACCTTTGGGTTAGAAAGACCTGCATTCAAATATTGGCAATTATGTGCCATGTAACTTTGGGTAACTTTTGAGGAAACCAGTAGTTTCCTCAGCCACAAATGTCCCTTGGGTTTGGCTTAATAAGACATAATAAATACTCATTTATTAGCTTGCATGTCTTGGTTAAGGAAAACTGTTGATCAAAGTAGCTTGGGAAATTATAGGTTGTCTTAGGCAGGTATCCTTTTCAGGTTGAGAAGTTGCTGGAGGTCACACAGTTGTCCCCTATTCCTTTAAAGAGGCTGTTTGAGTCCTGACTTCGAGTCCTGCATGCTTTCTCCCCCACCAGTCAGTTTTGTCTGCTTTGAAAACATTTAATCAGTTCCACTATTGCCTTCAGTGAGAAATTTGAATTTTTTTTTAATTATAAAGATGTGGGGTGCAATTCAGTTAGGTATACAAACATTGATTATGCAGGTACCCTTGTTGATGAGGTATGCCCTTCCTTCCCCTAGCAGTTTCCCTCAACTGCCAATCTCAAACCACCCCCCCACCCCTGAGAAATTTGAATTTTAACAGAGAAACAAAAGCTGTTTGCTCTGTGGAGTCTACCTGCCCTCACTCAGGGAGGAAAGGTTGGGTATATACTGAATGAGTTTTCAGATTTTTAAATTCATTTTTTGAGTCGGGGTCTGACTCTGTCGCCCAGGCTGGAGTGCAGTGGCACAATCACCCCTCACCACAACCTCAACTTCCTGGGCTCAGGTGATCCTTCTGCCTCAAGCCTCCTGAGTTGCTGGGACTTCAGATGTGAGTCACTGCACCTAGCTAATTTTTAAATTTTTTTGTAGAGACAAGGTCTTGCTATTTGTCCAGGCTGGTCTTGAACTCCTGGGCTCAAACAATCCTTCTCCCTTGGCTTCCCAAAGTGCTGGGATTACAGGTGTGTGCCACTGGGCCCGGCCTTTAAGTAAACATACATTTATTTATTTACTAATTTATTTATTTAGAGTTGGAGTTTCACTTTATTTATTTATGTAAACATACATTTATTTATTTAGAGTTGGAGTTTCACTTTATCTATTTTTTTTTTTTGAGAGTTGGAGTCTCACTCTGTCGCCCAGACTGGAGTGCAGTGGTCGCTTATCTATCTATTTATTTATTTACAGTTGGAGTCTCACTCTGTCCCCCAGGCTGGAGTACAGTGGCCTGCAGGCCACGGCCACCCAGTGTCGACCTGCCGGACTGCGGGGATCCTTCCGCCTCAGCCTTCCAGGTAGCCGGAACTACAGGCGCGCACTACTACGCCTGGCTAATTTTGTATTTATTGTAGGGCCGAGGTCTCTCCAGGTTGCCCAGGCTGGTCTCCAACCCCCTCACCTCGGCCTCCCAAAGTGCTGGAATTACTGGCTGAGCCCCTGAACCCGGCCAAGAAAACTCTTTATTAAGGAAAATTTCAATTATATGCAAAGTATAAAAGTACATGAATCCCAGTCGTGTTTAGTCCATAATCCCACCCACTCATTACCTCCCATTTACTGAATGACTTTACAGCAAATCGCCAATGTGTCATTTTATCCATTAATATTTCTGTACATATCTCCTTTGTAAAAACAACACAAACCATACCTTAAAGTAGTAACAATAATTCCTGGATATCATTAAGTATTTAGTCAATGATTCACATTTTCCTTATTCTCTGAAATGCTTTTAGTAGTTGGTTTCTTCAAATTAGCATTCAAACCAGGCCCGTGTATCACAATTACATCCTTCAATGGGAGAAGTCAAAAGGAAGCCCGAGATGTCGCTAGAAAGTATTCCTCTCTCTCTAAATGGTCGCCCTCAATCTAACGGGTGAATGGTAAATTATCTTTCGTATTAAAGCACATGCCCTCTGTGTGTTTTTAACCAGGCTAGGTGCGGTGGCTCACCCCTACAGTCCCAGCACTTTGGGAGGCCGAGTCGGGAGGATTGCTTGATCTCAGGGGCTCGAGACCAGCCTGGGCAGCATAGCGAGACCTCGTCTACAAAAAAAGAAAAAAGAAAAAAACGAGCCGGGTGTGGTGGCGCGTGCCTGTAGCCCCAGATACTCGGAAGGCTGCGGTGGGAGGATCGCCTGAGCCCAAGAGGTCGACAGGCTGCGGTGAGCCGTAATCGTGCCACTGCACTCCAGCCTGGGTGACAAGAGTGAGACCCCGACTCAAAAAAACAAAGCAAAACCCAAACGACGGGCACCGAAGGCCGGGGGTGGAAGGCCCGCGCCCAGAGGGCCGCGAGCGGAGCGGACGCCGCGCCTGCGCGCCGGGGGCGGCGGGAGGAGGCGCGGCGGGGCGGCTCTGCTCGTGCTCGCATTCGCGGTGGAATTAACTTGCCCCGCCCCTTCCGGGCCGCGACCGTCCTGTCCCGCCGCCGCGCCCGCGCGCCGGCGACCGCGGCCTGGCGTGGCGCCCCCGCCCGACGCTGGGCCTCGGGCTCCGCGGAGACGCCGCGGAAGGCGGAGCGGGCGGCTACCGCTCGCCGGAGGAAGGTGGCCGCGGCCCTCGTGGCGCCGCGGGTCAGGCGGCGTCGGCTCGCCTGGGCTGCTCGCAAGGACCGCGCGAGGAGCCGCCGCCGCCGCGCGCAGACCTGGCCCTCGGGCCGCCGTCTGTGGGCCCGTCGGCCCCGCCCGGCTCTGGGGGCCACCGTGTCGTCCCCATCTGGCTCTCGGGCCACCGTCTCGTCCCCGTGGCCCCCGCCTTTCTCTCGGGACCCCCGTCCAGTCCCCGCGGCCCCCGCCTGGCTCTCGGGGCCACCGCTGGTCTCCTCAGCCTCCTTTTTCGGCCCCCAGGGATTCTGCTGTCCATGGCGGCCACGAAAACTTTGAACTGTGATGAGCATTTCAGGCCAGAAAAATTAAAAGAATGGCCAGATGCCGAGTCAGTTTCTCTAATGGAGGTAAAAGAACGGGGCATTTTGAGGCGTCGTTTTGGCGGCGGGACGTCAACCTCTCGAGTCCAGTAACTGTCTTGATCATGCTTGTATTCCCAGACCGGGAACAGGGCCCGCTTAGACGAGGCACCCCAAAGAATTCCTTGAACGGCAATGGTCAGGGGTCAAATGTCTATCTAATAAGTAACAATATATCTGGTCAGGTGTGTTGGCTCACACCGGTAATCCCAGCACTTCGGGAGGCCGAGGTGGAGAATCGACTGCACCCAGATTCAGGACCAGCCTGGGCTACATAGTGAGACCTCGTCTCTACAAAAAGTTTTTTAAAAATTAGCCAGGTGTGGTGGTGTGCCCCCGCAATCCCAGCTAAT
This sequence comes from Tarsius wallacei, assembly GCA_963574415.1. Classification (NCBI taxonomy): domain Eukaryota; kingdom Metazoa; phylum Chordata; class Mammalia; order Primates; family Tarsiidae; genus Tarsius; species Tarsius wallacei. The sequence continues at coordinate 16,175 of CAUYQG010013185.1, read as the reverse complement.
CGGGAGGCTGAGGAGGGAAGATTGCTTGAACCCAGGAGTTTGGGGCTGGAGTGAGCCTTGATGGTGCTGCTGTATTCCAGACTCTGGGCAACAAGTCCCAGACTCAAACAAAAAAGTTACAAAATAAGCTTGAGACACAGACATTAGATTTACACTAAAACTATGTGGGAAATTCACTGAGTTTTGGCATCCTAGTTTGTTTCTTCAGGATTTACATCCTAATATTCTGGTCTGTAACTTCAGGTATTAGCTAGAGAAGACATTGACGAAGCTGTGCATGCAATATTATTTCGAGAAAATTATATTGTGAAGGTAAGAGCTGGCTCCATACTATGTATTCTAAGTGTGTTCTGGGGGACACGAGTTGATGTCACTAAAGAGACTCACTTTTGGGGAGAATGAGGATCCTCTGATTTACCCGTTTTTACTGCACAGATCCGAGATCGTGCCACCTTGTTGTGGGATCACTCAGATGTCCCGAATCCCACTTGGTTCTGTCCCAAAGGGATCAGAGAAATTATTCTAACTACACCCCCCTTTGTCCTGGTACTGAACAGAAATTCTTTCCTACTAAACCTTGCGTTTTCTCTCATATGTTCCCACATTGCAGTGGGGACCTCTAAATCTGCCAGAATGAATGAGTTTTGAAGGGTAGTGGCCAATTAGTAACTGATAGTCTCTATGGAATGAGTAAGCTTAAGGAAGGCTTAATTGCAATGAGAGAGATGATGTTATAATAATGCTTTGACATGTGCATTGTGATTTATATAGTTTATGAAAGAAGTGCACGTATATTCTCATTTTAGCATCAAAACAGGTAGGTGGACTCCCCTCCTTTAATAGATAAGAGAGAGGTGTCAACATCCAGTATTCTTTTTTTGTTTTTTTTTTTTTTGAGTTGGAGTCTCACTATCGCCCAGACTGGAGTACAGTGGCCGCTCCCAGCCACCGCAGCCTTGACTTGCTGGACTCCGGCGATCCTTCCTCCTCAGCCTTCCGAGTAGCCGGAATTACAGGTGCGCGCTACCACACCCGGCTAATTTTTTTGATTTATTGTAGAGATGAGGTCTCGCCAAGTTGCCCAGGCGGGTCCCGAACCCGCGGGCTCAGGCAATCCATTCACCTCGGCCTCCCAAAGTGCTGGGATTACAGGCTGAGCCACCAAGCCCGGCCCAGTATTCTTTCTACCAGTTTTGTCACAGACTTTCCTGATGATGAAGGCTGGGCATGGAATGGATGATCAGGGAATGCTTCGAAATTCTGAAAAAGAAACAGGAATGCCAGGAGCTAGATGGTTTAGTCTGATTCATGGTTTGTGAGTTAGATGCAGTTTAACCTGCAGGCACAGGTGTGGTCGAGAACTTCACACGAGTTCTTCCTGCTCTATGCTCTCAGGTTCTCTTGTTGAACACTGCAGTTCTGTGCTTCAACTATCTCTTACTGGGACTTTGCAACCTGAACATGTCCGAGAGCTTGGGACTGGGAACAGTTGTTTTCTCCTATTCAAATGACAACACATGGAAAATGTCTTAATCATTGATTTTCTTTGTATCACCCCATTAGAGATTGGATACATATTTTCAGCATCTGGATATTTTTAAGGAAAGAAGAAAAGAGATGTTACATAAAAAATGGGTGGAAAACGTTGCAGAGCCTCTCCAGCAGAGAATTATGGAGAAAGTAATTGCATATAAAGGGTTTGAAAAAATGAAACAAGAGAACTTTGAATATTATTTAAAGCACACAAATAAAACGGTATGGAGAGTTTTATTTTTTAAGTATCAGTTTGAAGAGTTGATCTGGTATTTTCACTGGTGAACAGTCCCCAGCTTATTTTTGTATTTAAGATGAATTCGTTAAAGGAACACACCAATTGCATTCTTTACCTGGAGTTTTGGGTGGGGTGGATAGGAGTGTTGGTCCAGACTTAGATTTATTGGAGTGATTTTAGGTAGATGTTAGTGGAATAACTGTGGTATAACCCATAAGGGCATTTATTGTTTACTTAAGAAATTGAGAGGTAGGATGTCTGATGGTGGGTTTTTTTTTTTTTTTTTTGAGTAAGAGTCTCACTGTGTTGCACAGGCTGGAGTGCAGTGGCATGCTCATGGCCACTGCAGTCTTAACCTACTGGGCTCAGGCTATCCGCCTCAGCCTCCCACCATAGGTGTGCGCCACCGTGCCTGGCTATTTTTTACTTTTTTACTGTAGAGACGAGGATTTGCCAAGTTGCCCCGGCTGGTCTCAAGCCCCTGGGCTCAGGTAATCCTCTCACTTCCGTCCCCCAAAGTGTTGGGATTACAGGTGTGAGCCACCGTGCCCATCTGATGGTGGGGTCTAACAGCATGACAATGTCAGGCTTTTTCTGTTGTTCTATTCTGCTACCCTTAATATGTTCGGTGTGTCCCCATCATCGTCACTTTCACCTGATGGTTGCTTGCAGCTCCAGGCACAGTATTAGGTCTACATTCAGGGGCAGAAGCAGAGGTAAGGAAGGGTACCAGGGACTCTCACCCTGCTCCTTTGGTCAAGAAGCAAAAAAAGTTCCCAGAAGCTCTTAACTGACTTTCCCTTAGGTCTATTAGCTAGGACTAGGTAACACAGCAAGTCCTAGTCATAAGCAAGGCCCAGAAAGAGATTGCATGGCTTTCTAATCTCTATAGCAGGGCATGGGTGAGGGAGGATGGGATCGTGTGGCTGCTGGCTTAGCCAGCCTCTAGGTATATAGAGGGTCTGATAGTTTCTACACTATGTTCTTCAGTTTGGCTTTGCAAAACAACAACATTTGGTTTCTTATTTTAAAGATTTTTTGCTTTATTGGTGAGGTCAGGACTCTCTTAAAATTTAGGCCTGCCTATTTGCAGTATCACCTCTAAGTTTGTTGGCTTTAGGTGTGCACCCCCACCCCCCAAGTATTTACTAGAGATCTAGAGTAATTTAGCTGGAATGTTAGTGCATATAAGTATATTTACTGAGCAAAATTTCAGAATGTGTACCTTAAATACTTTTTCCTAAACACACTAAGCGGAAGAACTTAAGATCACATCCAGGTCTCTGACACCAAAGTGCAAAGTCGTGTAGTTGTGTCCAAAAACATGATCACACAGGTATAGGATGGGGAAGCTACACCTTAGAAATGGCGTGTGTTGAAGTCTGCATGATTTTAAATGACATCAAATTCAGTGTGAGCCAACCATATGAGCTGGCTTCCAAGAGAGCATATGAGTGCTCAGGCTGTGTTAAGAGAGGCTGTGCTTAGAGGGAAGCATCAAAGGCCTGGGCCACTCTGTCCTTATCCTGTCATTCTTGATGTCATGCTGTTGAAGGGACACTCGTCAGTTGCAGAACATTCAGAAAAGACACTACTTTATAAGAAGAAAAGTGGACAGAAGTGGGATATTTGGCCCAAGGAAAAGATAACACGGGGGGGGGGAGGGGAATGAATGTTTTCAGTGTTTAAAAGGCAGACATGTAGCTGATGGGTCGATGTGTAGACCAGTATCTGCACCTGGAAGTTATAAGGCAGAGTGAAACTCAATCTAAGGATGAACTTTCTAGTGGTTAAAATGACCAAAGAAGTACCTGCCTCATGGAGCAGAAAGTTTTTAACCAAAGGCTCATCGATGACTGCAGACTAACGTTAGATAATTACTTCTCCCAGAAGGTGGTAGAGTCTCACTGTAGACAAAATTACTCCTGAGGCTTTTTTGAAACAATGCTTTTATATAAAAATATAATTAAGTATTTGGCTTTTATGAATCTTGCAAAAACAGTTCATATGTAGTGATTTCCTCTTAGGTATATATATTTTTTTTTCTGAAGGAAATTCCATGTGGAGATGATTATGATCCTGAAGTGTATGATCCCTTTTATATGAAGAGAAAGAACCCAGATTATGGAAAGGTAGAGTAGGTTACTTACTTTTATTTATTTATTCTTGGGAGCCCTGGATTTGGGGAAAACCTAGTCATTTTAGACGTCTTATAGTTATCCTCTACTCATTAAAAGAATTCCATAAAAGCATTTCCATTGACTGTAAACATAGGAACCCAGAGTAATTTAGACTCCTGGAGGATTTACAGCATGAACAAGGCATGCGTGTGCATGATAATTTGTTCATACATACATTTGCTCACATCCAGCACACTTGAAGCACAAGAGGGAGAGAGAGAGACATGGACAGTGAGTGGCAACTATCATAAAAATCAGTGCAGGGCTCTGTCAGAAGGGAGCACTCCTTTCTACTAGAGATAGGGGAGGGGTGTCAGCACAGGCTGCCCACAAGATCTGATAGCTGAACTTGTAATGAGTCTTCAGATTTTTAAACTGACAACATATGAGTTAAAATTGAGAAATGCAAGTTTCTGTTTTTTGCTCCTCTGTAGCTGATGTAGCCATCTGATATGACTATTAATTTTTTAAAGACGTGTGGCTCCGAGGTGAGAAGTAGTTTAATTTGCTTCTCTAAGAGAATCAGGCCAGATCAGTAAAATGAAGACGAAAAGGTGCTTTTGGTTCTGGGTAGAATCTCATCCTCTGGGGTGTTGAAGGCAGTATGTGTTATGTTGCCTCATTTATTCAGAAATTGCCTACCTAGTACTTCAGGCCAAGCATTAGGCTAAGTGCTATGGGGTAAGCGAAGAAGGGGAAAAACAAGCCACCATCCAAGGCTTATCATCAGGAGGGAGAGGGGGAAAATAGCCCTCGCCATAACCTCCATATGACCCTGCCCTTGATACAGACTCATGCCTCTGGCCACCCCTTGTTCTGCTCTCACAAGTCCTTGGAGACTGTCAGCTTTCCCAGGCATGGTTCTTCCTCCCAGGCAGGGTTAGAAGCACCCCCATTCTCCTAATGTGTCTCACACCGACTCCTCTCAGGACTATATTGCCATTGTATATGATTTGGCTGTTCCAAACTGAGATCCTTGAGGATAGGACCTAACCTGGATGTGGCCTGCAATGGTATCACAGATCTTTACTGCCTGATGCATTTATACAGTAGCACTCTGAGCAGAAGTGTGTGTCTTCTATCCGGATGACCCACCCTCCTTCAGTTCAGACACATAAGGCCCTGTGAGTTGTCCTTATGTGAGCAGGGGATAGTTACCCATTCACCACTCTATGGATTGGCATTGTTACTGGTCTTTATTCCTGACTGCTTTGGTATATGGTCAGGCCATACTTGAAAACTTAGGACAGGTTTTAAAAGCCTAATACAAACTGCACTCAGATCTGCAAAGAGTCTCTTTTCTTGTAGGTTACAGTCCTGCCATTTTTTGATCCTCTGTTTCGGAGACAGCAAGAGGTGGATGAAGAGAAGAGAGCTAGTCTTCAGTATGAGACAGGTGCCGTTTGGTCACTGGGCTTCATTTTTTGGTACTGCCAATTGTCGAGTGACTTTCCACCCCACAAGTGATGGGAGTTGCCTTTAAGAGTGTTGATTTAGATCTTATGTCTTCCTGTAGGAAAACGATATTCCATAAAAGAACTTAAGGAAATCGAGAAGGCCAGGCTGCAGGCCAGATTGCGCCAGTTCATATTCACTCTCCGCAGCGTGAGTCCAAAAGCACGGCGTGAAGCCTCGGCCAGATTCACAAGGCCGGAAACCTGTGGTAGAAACAGGTACTGGGGACAAGACTGGCACGCAGATGTGGGTTGAACTTGCAGTATAGTGTGTTTCCTAATAAAGATCTTGTCATTAGTTACACTTTTTAATTTTAGTGGTTTATAGTTTTATTATTACTGTCATCACCTTTACATTGTAAAATATACGTAGAACTATACATATACAAATATATATTGCATACTATATGAGTCAGTCCTGTGAAATCGCTACCCAGGTCAAGAAAGGGACTGTGTCCCCACCCATGACAATCTCCTCCTTGCCCTGGAGTGATCTTCACTTTATAAGCATTCACTTCCTTGCTTTCCCTATGTCTCGATGGTGTTGTCAACTAATTTTGTATCCTTAAACAATTATAAATGAAAAGAAAGATAAATGTGATTATATCAAAGTTAAGAATACCTATTCATTAAACAACATCATTAGGAGGAGTAAGGCTACAGTCCTCAAAATAGGAAAAGATACTTAAAACACACATAACTGAAAATTCATTCATAGCCAGAATAGATAACAAACATCTGCAATCACTAAGAAGAACAACCCAACAGAAAATAACAGCAAAAGTTTTGAACAGGTGCTTTGCAAAGGAGGCAGCCCAACAGCCAATAAAGAGTACAACAAGTTCCTATGTAGCTATCACCCAGGCTCAACACTAATCAGCAATTTGCCCTGCTTGTTCTCTGTGTCTCTCTTCCCAACTCTCCCTTCTTTACTGTCACTTTTCTGGAGAAAATTCTAGGCCTCAAGTCATGGCTTCACTATGTACCTCACAGCAAACAAATAAGTAAATGATAGAGAAACACCATTTACAGTTTCTAGAAGTGTGCATCTGCTCATGAAAAGCCCTCCCATTTTTGTTTGCTTTAAAAGTCCTTACTTCATTTTCATTTTTAAAAAAAACTTAAACTTTTCTGAATAGGCTTTGGGGAATGCTGTCTGTGCTCAGGGACCTGGAGATTTCCCGCCTTCTACTGGGAGTGCTCTGCTTGACTTGCCCATCGGGGGAGGGAGGTGTTTGGAGTGAGGTTCAGTATGCACCCGCCGGGACAGCAGCCAGGCCCCAGGAGAAGACATCCACCAAAGATGCGGGGAGCACAGGGGAGTGGGTCTCTACCCGGGTACCTGATACTGGTGACCTTGAAAGACTCCCAAGGGGGAGGAAGGAACTGGAAATTGTCGGCTCATTCCTGAGGGCTCTCCTATCTCTAGAATTGTTTCCACAGCTATCCAGTGACTTTGATGTTATGAATTTTGGAGGTAAATGTTCTATTTTTTTTCTATTACAGCAGGACTTTTAGCCTGTACAAACTTATATACCCAAAAGTGGACGTTGTGTTATGTTCTCTTAATGTTTCCTTTTTATCCCCCATCCTGCATTTTGTTGGAATAAGCAGTGCTACTCTGATTCTGTTTCCCCTAGTGACTTGGAAGTTTTATGTTCTATTTCTGGCTTCATGTTTTCTTTATCAATTTGAACAAACTTCTTTTTTTTTGGTTGGAGCTTCACTCCATTGCCCAGGCTGGAGTGCGTGGCACACTCACGGCCACTCCAGTGTCAATCTGCTGGACTCTGGTAATCCTTCCGCCTCAGCCTTCCAAGTAGCCAGAACTACAGGCACACGCTACCACGCCCGGCTAATTTTTTAAAAATTTACTGTAGAGATGAGTTCTCACCAAGTTGCCCAGGCTGGTCTCGAACCCGCGGTCTCAGGCAATCCACTTGCCTCGGCCTCCCAAAGTGCTGGGATTACAGGCTGAGCCACAGAGCCTGGCAATAACAAACGTTTTTATTTAATTACATAGAACCCACCCCCAGCAAGAGAGAGTCTACATTTTGCTTCCTCTCCTTTTTCTCCTTTTTCCAGCACTTAGGCCTTTGCTGTCACAGCTTCTCAGCCAGTGTCCCTTCTGCAATCCGTTGTCCACTGGCCAGCCCAAGTGATCTTTTTGAAGTGCTCAACAACCCCCACTGGAAACCCTTCAGAGGCTTCCCACTGCCCTTACAACCAAGTCCAGGTTCCTCCACATGGCATGCAAGTTGCACTCTGGGCCTTGCCACCCTTGCTGGCTACATCTCAAAAATCCTATCTTCCTAAACAGAGGAAATATTTACTAATCACAAGAATCTCTGGGTCATGTCAGCATGTTTATAACTCGACAACCTGCTGGGATATGCCTGCCTTTGCTCCATCTGGGTATCGCCATTCCAACGCAGGCAAGAACAATGACCACAGGGAAATACAACCTCCTACCCCCAACCCCACCCCGCTACCTGACTGACCTGTTCCTTCATCAGCAAGCAGGACTCTCTTATTTATCTTGGTGTTTCCAGCACTTAGCTGGAACATAGTTGGTGATGAATAAATGGTTGTTGAATGAATAAGGGGGAGAAGAAAAGAAAAAGCTTATTTCCCAGACAGGGCTGGGCTTCCTAGGACAGGAAGGGGGCAGCTGTGGTGAAAACCTTCAGGGAGGACATGCCCAGAGGGCCTTGCATGGTTGCTTGATGAAGTAAGAAAGAGAAGTGAGAGCGAGGTGTCTAGATTAGTCAGAGACAGTTTGGCTACAAAATACATACACACAAAATGTAGTGAAAGGAGGGTGATTATATTGCAAAGGCCATCAGACATGGGGAAATCGCCAGGCTCATGCTCCAAAGAAACCATTTCAGATTTTTGTGCTGAGTGTAAGGGCTTACAAAAGGGAAACTTGCTATGGGGCGCCTTGCAGGTGTGGCTTGGGGTGTGTCTTCACAGCTTAGCCCAGATAGGGGTCCTCCTGGAGGTCTTGCTGGTATTATCTCGGCTGCAGTCAGGTTATGGATCAGCCATCCTGTGACTCCCTCCAAGAGAGTGGGTCCCACAGTCAGGATCTCTTAAGATTAGCCCCTGGGATTTCTAAGCAGGTATATGGTCAGATAAGGGTGCACAGTGCAAGGGAGTTTATTTTAAGGCTGAGATACTTGGTTACAATTTTCAAGTGGAAAGAAAAAGCCGGAGGGGGCTAGATATTTTAGAAAGCACCAGTATGTCCCGGAAGTCAAGGCCGGAAGAAAGCCAGGTTGCTGGAGGGACCATGAGGCCAGTTCCCTTCCTCTTTGGTACTGTGTGGCTCTCATCACCGCTTCTCCTGGTGAACCTGCGCTGCACACTGGCTTTCTCGTGCATGTGGTAGAACGTGGATGCCCCATCCCACCTAACTTTCTGACTTGGGCACCCAGAAGCTGCCTGAAAGCCCCTTTGATCCAATCACAACCATAGGGAGTGAAGCTCTGCCTCAGCTGGAAAAGGGGCCTATGACACCCCCTCACTAGGGGCTGTGCCAGCTGGGGTGCAGGTGGGGCATGAAAGCTAGGTAGGCCTGAGTTGAGCGGTGAGAGTGTTCACCAAACAGTTATGAACTAAGAAAGGTAGACCAAAGGGGAGAAATTCCATGAAAGGCACAAGGGGCAGGATAGCGGCAAAAGCATCTACGCTATTAACAGTGGCCTGAGGTTTTTCCCAGTGGAGCTCGACCTTCTTTTAGGTTAGGGTGAGTTTTAGGATGCCCTTCATGCATTTGGGTTCCTGACATGCAAAAAAGGCAGCTCTGATTGGTTGATGTTTGCCCTTGCTTATAACCCACTTGTGGGCCAGCTAGAGGTTTATGAAGTGGCTGATTGATTGTAGGGCTTTGTTTCTTTAACAGCAATAGTTGACTGAATTTACCCAATTTACCCAATTGATGCTGACTTAACTGGGCCTCGTGTTCCTTCACAGGGCAGACAGACCGAGGGACAGCCATCCGTGATGTCTAATCAGTCTTTCTTTTTCACAAAGTATTAGTTCATGAAATTAATTTTCAGAAACTATCAAATGCACAATTCAGTTTGTGCTGACTTGAGATCATTTTTTTCTATTTCGCAGCCCTGAAAATCTCGTCTGTGCAGAAAAGAAACATAAAGGGAAAGAAAAAGAGAAAAAGACAACCGACCTGAGTCAGGCCATTTTTGAAAGGCAGTTTCGCTCCTCGAAGCTCAGCCAGAAGGACAGAGGGGACCAGAAGAAGGGGCTGGTGAGCAGAGACTTGGGGGCCAGGGGGTCGCACAGTTTCTCAGTGTCCCTGAGACAGCATGCTGGTTTCAGAACTGCGCCAGTGCCATGCCCTCCCTCTCAGAGGTTCCCAAAGACAGAGGCGGCCGAGGCCCAAGGAGAAGGCAGTGAAAAGCAGGAGAAGAAATGCTGGGTGGCAGCTCCTTTCTGCTGCTCGGCGGGGTCCCTTGGGTGGGGAAGCCTTGCGGGAAGAAACCGAGGGAAGTGGCAAATGTGGGACCTGGACCCCACTTTCTGGAGTTTCTTCAGGGAACAGATCGTGCCCTTCCAAGGTGAGGGCAAACCTGGCCAGCAGGGATCTGCCCACTAAGACATCAGCTCCTTCTCCTGGGCTTCTGTCCTCTGCCATTTACTGCTTATGGCATCCAAACCAGAGCAAAAATGTTCTCCTTACCTGGGAATTTTTTTTTTTTTTTTTTGTAGAGATGAGGTCTCGACATGTTACCCAGGCTGGTCTTGAACTCCTGAGCTCAAGCAATCTTCCCACCTTGGCCTCCCAAAGTGCTGGGATTATAGGCGTGAACCACCATGCCCAGCCCTTAGCTGGGAATTTTAAAAATGAAATTTCTTTTTAAAAATTAGGGGAAAATGAGATTTTGGATATTTAAGGGGTATTTTGTAGACCACAATTTTCCGAGCACAGCTCATGGGTGGTCTGTCTCCCTTTCCATTGTCTCCGTCACACCCTGTACCCCCAGGCCTGCAGCTCAGGACCCTTCCAGGGAAGGCAGGCTTGGTGGTCAGTGGGCTCAGAACCTGACTTGAGCACACAGCATGGGGATATATCTGGAGGACGAGGGACTGCCACTTCTCTCCAGCTTGAAAAAATCGTTAGATATAGAGCCCAAAAGTGGACAGTGGTTTAGACACAGCAGCAGTTGCATTTTTGCTCAAGTACCAGTGCTGGGTGGGCGGCAGGTCAGCGGGCCGTCCCCTTCATACAGTTGGTCAGGACCCTGAGAGGCCTTTGTTTCCTCAGCACCTGGCTGCCAAAGCTGCCCCCAGGACTCATTCCTGACTACTTGAAAAGGGAAGAGAGCAGGGATGAGCCCTGTCCTGGGGGTGTGTGTGGGCCAGGCCTGGAGGTGGCGTATGTTACTTCCCCTGATATTCCACAGGCCAGGACCCAGTCATATGTCTGTCCCTAACTGTAGGGTACAGGGGTGCTGGGAACAGTAGTCCCTGGCTAGTGTGAACACAATGGCAGGGCAGCATCTGTGGACACCTAGCCATCTCTGCTACCCATGCCATAAAAAGCCTGGTCCTGTGTGGAGTTCAAAGATATCAGAAGTGTCGTCTGGGGGTTGCAGAAACCAGAGTGAGAGAAGTGAGGTGAGAGGGTTGGCTGGGAACCTGCCTAGGGCGTCTCAGCTCCAGCAGAGGGAGTGTGGGTGGGGTCAGCGGGGGTCTTCTCTGCTCCCATAAGCCCCCCTACACCATACTCAGGCCTCCTCCTCTGTCAATAGGCTTTAGGAACCAGGCATCAGAGGCCCCACTCCTGGGTGGCTGGGGACAGCCAGCAGCGATGGGGGACCCAGCCTGTGGAAAGAAGAGTGATGACAGCAGAGGTCCTGGGGAGGCACCTGGCTTCCCTGCAGAGGGTGGCCAGGCAGGGCCACCGTGTGTAATGACACTTTGCTGACTTGAGTTAGCAGTGTCTGGACGACAACAAAAATACTGCTGACGTGTGTTCTCTCTCTAGAAGTGGAAATAAATTGCAAGAAATATCCAAGTAACAGTTACTGTTTATTGAGCTCTTGTTATGAACCAGGAACTGTGTGAGGTGTTTTGTATTCATTGAAAAGTTTTGACAGCAAGATGGTATTATTATCTCCCAAGACATGCTCAGAGAGGCTTGGCAACCTGCTCAAGGTCAATGCCCTTGCTCAAAAGCGGCAGCGTTCCACTCTGAGTCCAGTTCCACTGGTGCCACCATGTTGTCCATCTCAGCAGGGCACACTCACTCCTCACACACCTTCAGCCTTTGTAATGGAAGTCAGATTGCTCAGAATTTGGGTCCCCCTTCAGAGAGAGGACCCAAATTCCCTCTGTCCCCTCCCCACCATGGCACCTTGCTCCAGAAGAGCACTTGGAAATTCCTCTGCAGAGGGGAGACTTACAGACATGCAAGGAACAACTGCTTAGTCCTCTCTGGATGGGTGTTCAGAGACTGAGGGTGCACCACCCCCATATGCCCTCCAGAAGACCAGGTGCACATTCCAGTTGACGCCTCAAGGGCAGGTGTGTGCTCCTGGGTCGAAGTGGGCGCCTGGGATTGCTGGCTGTACCTACATTCCCTGTTCTCCACAGTTCCACAGAAGTTGACTCTGATCCTGCAGGCTCCTCTGTCCTAAATCCAACATCTGGTGCTGGAGAAATGGCACCAGCCACAGTTCACGCTAGCGAGGATTAAAGTCCCCACAGTCCTGGGAACGCAGGGGTGGTTCTGTTGCTACAGTTCCAAGTAAGCCCAAAGCTGCTTTTGAACCTGCCTGATCCGTCAGGGGCAGTCTTACTGCTGACACCGCCCAGGATGGTCTTGTGACCAGCAAACCCACTCCTTTACCCTGGAGAAGGCCAGCAGGCCACTCTGCTCAGCAAGGCTGTGCCTGACCAGTCAGACGCCCCCTTAAGCAAGTGATATGTTCGGTTGTTTTGGTTTCAAATGAGTGGTGTCTCTTCTCATACATCTATGTTTTAACCAGTCAGGACCCAGGATCAATACAGGGAATAAGTAAGTTTTCTTCTTCTTTTTTTTTTACACTAACAAAGCAAAGGCAAAGGATTTTTAGAATTTGAATATATTGATTCTATTCCTAGCCCTTCTTTGCCAATTTGTTTTTTTTTTGTCAGTGTCTCACTCTGACACCCAGGCTGGATTGCAGTGCATAATCACGGCTCACCGCAGCCTCAACTTCCTGGGCTCACGTGATTCACCACAGCCTCCCAAGTAGCTGGGACTACAAGCATGCGCCACCATGGTTGGCTAATTTTCTGATTTTTTTTGTAGAGACAAGTTCTCACTGTGTTGCCCAGGCTGGTCTCAAACTCCTGGGCTCAAGCAGTCCTCCCCCCTTGGCCTCCCAAAGTGCTGGGATTACAGGTATGAGCCACCGCGATGAACATAATCAGAAGCAGGGGCTATGGTGGAGGCCTGAGCCCTTGGGACATGTAACCATTCCTGGTTTTTCCAGCTGCCTGGAGACCTGCTCTCTTAGAAATTAAGGCTCCTGCAGCCCAAGTGACTCCTTCAAAAGGACAGATCTTCCAGTTTTACTCATGAATGCAGGGATTTAGTATATAAGATCTTATTTTTATCAATATTCAAATCAAATTTCACATTTTGAAATTCAGAAGCCGAGCAGGCAGCTCAGACAGGGGTGGCTGTGGCACTGACAGGACAGGGCCCGCGGCAAGACGGTGCTTCTGAAGCTGGAGAAGGGCCTGCTAGATGGGGTGCATCAGTGGTTTCCCCCAGGAACTCCAAAGTTTCTATCAGCAAGCCAAGCCGAAGGGCTCAGCAGGGTCGGTGCAGCCCCCCGAGGGCATCCCTTCTACCACCAAAGGACGAAGCCCAGAAACATGAGGAAGGGCCTCCCAAGTCACAGTCAAGCTCGGTGAGATTCAGGGGAGGCTCTGGGCCTCCTGGCCCATCCTCAACCTATCCTTGGTTTTCTTACTGTGTCAGAAAGGAAGTCATTATAAGCGTCCTCTGAAGTTACCCTATAGAAGCCTCTCATGTAGAAAGTAAATGAGTCAAGCCTTGAGAGAAGGTACATTCATAAACTTATGTTTTTATTCTCTTTTTGTACATATTGGCAATGATAAAGCTTAAAGATGCATGTCCTATGAAATATGCAAAACAAGGAATTTACATAAATAATTTATACTTCAGAAAATTAAAGTTGAAAAATACTTTCCACATTATTAGAGTTCACAGTATTTAAAGTAACTCAAGCTTTCCCACTTATATTTCAAACTCTATTGTCTTAGCAGAGAATGATAAAATCTAATTGGGAATAAACTGATCAAGTTTCTGTGGTCAGTGCGCGAGCAGACTCGATTGTAGCCTCAGGCCACGCGAGCACTGAGGCCACAGCCTTTCATCCCAACCCTTCCCTCCTGAGTGGCTGTGACCCAGCAGCGGTCACATGGCGTGGAATGGTTACAGCATCACCAAACCACTCCACAGTGGACACATTCAACTGAGCGCTAACGTCTAGTGGTCTGATGCCTCATTTCCACATAATACTTTTTAGAGCCCTGAAAATGGAAACCTTGGCATCTAACCACAGCTGAACATGTCAACACTAATCCAAGGCACTGTGCTAGGGGTTTGGTTTATTCATAGGAAAGATCAGGTTTGCATAGGTTGCTAGCGACTTAGTGTGCAGCAGGACAGAGGCCCCAGCGCGTGGCTGTGTGATGGATGAAGCTCATGACTTCCCGGCCTGGGAGAGCGCAGTCCCCGGCTCCCCCACCCAGCCTGTGCTGATCCCTTGGTGCCATCCTTCTGAGTCCCCTACAGGAGAGTTTTTTGCTCAAAAAGTTGCAGGTCAAAGCGGACCCAGACCTCCCCCGTGGGGACCTCATGCAGCAGCAGTCGGCGGGTCGTGGGGCCTTTGCTTTCCTGTTCTGTTCGAATTTTTGCCACTGGAACTTCAGTACGACCCAGGAAATCTGGTGAATAAACATAGGAGTGTCAAAAGTCTTTCTTCTTTAGAAAAACCTACATCAGGAGGAGTGTCTGAAATGAGATTCGCAACACTTTCTGATCCACAACAAGCCTCTTCTCGGGATTTATGGATGTTTGACATTGTGGATGGATGCATGGAGAACGGCAGTTTGCATGAGAGCAGCTGACTGATAGGAATTCAAGTCTCTGTACTGAGAATGCTCTGCCCACTCGGTATGTGCCAGGGGCAAAGTGTTAACCTCGTGTGTGCAAGCAGTGACTGGGAGCGAGGCCACCCTCTCTCCCTGAGGAAGGACACTCACTTGCTGCCAAGGTGAGCGGACACAGGCCAGTGTCCTTTCCCTGAGGCATCACGGGGTATATATAGGCCTGACCATCCTGGATCCAGACCCAGGATCTAGAAAACTGGGAAAAACTTTAGATCCCCTCGCGGAGTCACACTTACCATCTGGGGAAAACTGGTCTCTGTCAAACATGGTGAGACACAGCACATCTTGATAAAGATCCTTAATAAAGAACTGGCAGTTAAAATTCCACTTGGGATTTAGTGTGTCCTGGATGGTTCTGGTAGTGTAGCTCTGGGAGCCCATGCTGATTTCACAGTATGGATTGCTTTTTCCTGAACAAAAAAAAAAAACCACAGACACATGTGGCACATGTAGGTAAAACAACTGACTAACATCCATCACTGAGCAGAAGCAGAATCTGAAATGATGCTTCACCAGGGAGCACAGCAGCAGGAGTCACCACCGCCTTGGGGGGCTACATTCGCCTTGTGGTCTGGTAGCACAGTCTCCGTGTTCCCAGTACTGACAACATCGTAAATCTGGGGAGCGACTGTGAGCTCGAATGCCAGGACTGCCCCCACAGAGCAGGCGTGGGTAATGTCAGTGCAGCCTGCGGTGTGCTTTCTCCATGCAGAAGCACCAGGAAGGCAGGCAGTGGTACTTATCGGGGAAGCTGAGAATAATATTGGTCCAATAAGCTAGCTTATCACCATTTCAGTGGCACTGGACATACTGACTCAAAAAGTATCCCGCCGTCCAGTGTTCAGAAGACTCATCAGCAAAGAGTGGGGCAGTTACCAGGTCTGCTGAAGGAAGGAAGCATTTACCATTTGGTTTGCAGGCTTTTAATTCTGTAGCTTCAATGACGTGCACCATCAGACGCCCGATGCCTGAAGTCTTCTGAGAGCGGGCTGCAGGAGAGAAGGACAGTCATGTCAGCCCCTGCTCTGGGATGCAGAGGGCACAGCGACGCTGCTAAGCTGTCAACACAATCTGTCCTTCTAACCAACCATAACGCTACCCCCCATCTGCCACTGGCCTGGGCCCAACCGCCCAGCATCTGGTCGCTGTGCCTCTGTGTCACCTGCTGTCTCCACCCATCAGCATCCTACTCGCCCTTCAAGACCCAGGTGCGATCTCACATCCCCTCTTCCCTCCTCTGTGCATCCAATCCCTGACCTATGAGCAGCCATGGCCTGCTGGGTCTGAAAGTCTGTATCATGTCTGTCGCCTCTGCCAGACAGGAGCCATTGTAGAGCACAGACTATTTGCTTTCTCCTTGTGTTAACTCCTCAGTTGCCTAGCTCACAGTAATAGTAACAAAATAATAATACTATTTATTCAGCACTTAGTGGCAGCTGGCATTTATTGAATACTTACTTTGTGTTAGGCATGTGCTAGACCTTGGCACAAATTATTTAAACTGCATAATTATGCTATAAGGTAGCTCCTCATCTTATACATGAGAAAAACTGA